>JAQZBX010105979.1:0-10793 GCA_029593785.1 Cabassous unicinctus
GGAATCATGGTCCCAGGCAGAGCATACCCTCCTGGGTGAGACTTTGACCGGCAGCTGAGCGACTGTCCCTTTTTAAGGAGGTCTGAAACTTCATATCTCTTGCTGATTTTGCAACTCGTGGGTGACTAAAGCATTCTGAAACAACAGTGCCTGTCCATGGGGAAGTGGCCAGCTCTCCTGTGGAGAGATATGAAGTCTGCGAAACGTCCTATTCTAAAGGGTATTGCTATTCATGAAATGCTAAGCAGAGACATATAATTAATGTATAGCTAAGATAAGGAACCAGTAAAGACGAAGTTATGTGCTTGGGGTAAAGGTCCCCAAGGACGTTCTCCTTACACAGACTAAGATAAGGTTACACTCCTGAGGCAGGAGAGATCTCTAAGCACGTCCACATCTAACTCCTGCTCCTACATGCTCAAGGCAGTCACATCATACTTTTAATTTCTTGTTCACAATCCTTCCTCCAAGGTAATTATAATATACATATATCACTAGATTATTCTCTAGTTTTCTTTCAATTGACTTTCATGTCCCTAGACTACCCCTTTCCATTGCAATCACATTTGTAAATCACCAGTGTTAGTTATACTCACTATAATGTGTTGCCATCACCTCTATCAGTTTCAACACATTTACAATCAACTTTATTAAAATTATACATACATTAAGCATCAGCTCCCCCTTCTCAACCTTCATCTTATCTCCTAGTAATCTATACTCTAGATTTTAATTCCATGAATTTGCTCATTGCATTAGGTTCATATTAGTGAAACCATACAATATTTGTCCTTTTGTGTCTGGCTTATTTCACTTAACATGATATTCTCAAGATTCAATCATGTCATCATATGTGTCCCAGTTTCATTTATTCTTACAGCTGAATAGTATTCCATTGTAGGTATATACCATATTTTGTTTATACATTCATCAGGTGATGAACATGGGTTGTTTCCATATTTTGGCAATTGTGAAGAATGCCACTATGAACATTGGTGTGTAAATGTCAGTTCATGTCCATTTTCAGTTCTTCAGAATATATTCTTAGTAGTGGGATTGCTGGATCATATGGCTGTTCTATATTCAGTTTCTTGAGGTACCACCAAACTGTCTTCCACAGAGGCTGCACCATTCTACGTTCCCACCAACAGTGAAGGAGTGTTTCTATTTCTTCACATACTATCCAGCACTTGTAGTTTTCTCTTTTTTAAATAATGACCCTTCTATCAGATGTGAAATTATATTTCATGGTATTTTTGATTTGCATTTCCTTAATAGCTAGTGATGTTGAACATCTTTTCATGTGCTTTTTGCCCATATATATTTCCTCTTTGAAAAATGTCTATTTAAGCCATTTGTCGATCTTTTAATTGGATTTCTTGTCTTTTTTTTTTATCACTGAGTTGTATGATCTCTTTATATAACATGGAAATCAAACCCTTATCTAATATGTGGTTTCTAAATATTTTCTCCCATTGAGTAGGTTGCTTTTCACTTTCTTGACAAAGTCTTTTGAAGAAAAAAAACTGTTTCACATTGAGAATTTGTGGTTTTTTTTTCATTGCTTGTTCTTTGGGTGTAGGGTATAAGAACCCACCACCTACCACCAGAGTTTGAAGATGATGTTTTCCTACATTTTCTTCTAGGAGTTCTATGGTTCTAGTTTTTATACTTAAGTCATTGACCCACTTTGAGTTAATTTTTGTATAAGGTGTGAGCTGGGGTCCTCTTTCTTTCTTTTGAATATAGATAACCAGTTCAACTAGCACCATTTGTTGAATACACTGTTCTGGCACAGCTAAGTGGGCTTGAGAGCATTGTCAAATATAAGCTGACCATAGATGTGTGGGTCTATTTCTGAACACTCAATATGGTTCCATTGGTCTATATATCTATCTTTGTGCTAATACCATGCTGTTTTTACTACTGTAGCGAGGTAATATGATTTAAAGTCAGGAAGTGAGAGTCCTTCAACTTCATTCTTCTTTTTAAAAATATTTCTGGCTATTCAGGCCTCTTACCCTTCCAAACAAATTTGGTAATTGGCATTTGAATTTCTTTTTAAAAAGGCTGATGTAAATTTTATCAGAATTGCATTGAATCTGTAAATCAGTTTAGGTAGAATTGACATCTTAATATTTATTTTTAATTTATAATTTTATTGAAGTATATTATTCATACATGAACATACATAAATAATAAGTGTATAGTGAAAGCTCCAAACTTATAAAACAAAAATGCATATCATCATACAAGGTTCCAATATATCACTGTACCACCTTGCATTGTTGTAAAAAAATTGTCAAAAATTATGAAAGAGCATTGTCAAAATATTACTATTAACTGTAGCTCATATCTTACATTTGGTGTATTTTTCCCACAACTGACACAATTATTAACACTCAGTGTTAGTATTATATATTTTTTATATTTCATAAGACAGCATTATCATATTTGTTCTGTTAACCACAGTTCACTTTCCACCACAGGAGTCACTGTGCTATACAGTCCCATTCTTTGTACAATCCATTCAAATTATAGACTCAGTGGCTCTCATTTTCATTGCAGAGTTGTGCTGTCATCAACTCAGTCAACTTTAGAATGTTTTCAGTACTCCAAAAGGAAAAATCTCGGACTTCTGTATACCCCCTATTGTTGTCTCTTAGAATGTATATATCTTCTTTGCCATTGTTGCAAAAATGTTACAAATTCTGTTAATTATCATCCATAAGTTACATTAGTTGTAATTTTCCTGTTTATCATCATATTAACACTTTGTAAAAGAGCCTTCTTATATTTATACTAACAATAGTCTTCATACACCACTGAAATTACTATGTTATATAGCCCCCAGATCATTCTCTAGCTTCCTTTCAATTGGCATTTAAGTCCATAGACTACCCCTTTCAGCCACAATCACATTAATAAATCAACAGTGTTAATTATATTCACTATAATGTGTATCATCAACTCAATTCATTTCTATACTTTTACAATAAATCTTATTAAAAATTCTACATACATTAAGCATCGGCTCCCATTCTCAACCCACATTCTATATTGTAGTAAGTTATACTCTAGAGTTTACCTCCATGAGTTTACTCATCATATTTAGTTCATATTGGTGAGACCATACAATACGAGTCCTTTTTTGTCTAGCCTATTTCATGCAACATAATATCCTTAAGGTTCATTCACGTTGTCATACACATCCCAATTTTATTTCTTCTTACAGTTGAATCATATTTCATTGTATGTATATACCATATTTTGTTTATCCATTCATCAGTTGTGCATTCAGCACTTCAATCAATATTAGAAAGAAATCCAAGATGGTGGAGTAGGGAATTGCAGGCTCCACTCATCCTCCAGGAATTGTGGGAAGGTAGGCAGGTTTACCTGGCAGAAGGGAAGCCACACGACCACAGGGGTAATCAGAGTGGGCAGCTAGCTATAGGGGACCCAGTTGGCTGGGGGAGAGGGAAGCAATGGGAGATAGGGCAGGCAAGTCAGCACTCTTCCAGTTCAGAGGGAGAGGGAAGCCAGGGAAGTGATTTGGCTTGAAGTCCAGCACTCAGCTGGCTTTGAGAGTGAGGAAAGTCCCCGGGCAACCAAGGGTACCAATCAGCTTCTTGAGGTGAGGGAGCTGTGGGACTAATAAGTGTGGAACTAGAACTCAGCCTGCTCCGGGGTAGGGAGGATTAGGAGAGGATGGGAGATCAGGCAGGCTGAGAAGATAGCAGTCATTTCTGGGAAAAAGAAAGACATCAGCCACTGCTAAAGTGGCTCCAGGGAGAGGGGAGGATGCAGCTGATCAGGGAGGCTGTCACACCAACCTGCCCTGGGAGAGAGATGAACTAGCTCAGTGATGGAATGGGTTGACAGGTGTCTAAAAGCCAGGGATAGAGGGGAACCAGGAGAAGCAGCCTGCCAGCCTTCAGAAGCCCAACTTGCCTGAGGGAAAGAGGGTGGGGAGAGGCAGCCCAGGAGCTGTCAGGTACCCAACCAGCTTGGAAGAGAAAGGATCCAGACAGCAAAACCCAGCTGGCTCCCTGGGGAAGGGGGAGTTGAGGAAAAAGCAGACTCAAGATAAGGAACTTAGACTGATTTTTAAAAAATTTTTATTTTATATTTTATGTTTTAATTTTTTTTTTAGTTTTATCCTTTATTTTTTTAATCTACACCCAAGTACTTTGCCTATAGACGGGGGGCTGCAGGATGATTGATTGGTGAGCACTGGCAGCCTGACATGGTTGCTAGTTGCCTAAGAAGGAGGCCTGTCTTTTTTCTTTGTTTCCTTTTTTTCTTCTTTTTTTCTCCTTATTTTCTTTAATTGATGCAAGGATAGACATACTGACTAGTGGAATGGAATAGAGAGTTCTGATATAAATCCTTGCATGTATGGTCAACTGATATTCGACAAGGCCACCAGGTCCACTCAGCTTGGAGAGAATGGACTCTTCAGCAAATGGTGCTGGGAAAAATGGATATCCATTTCCAAAAGAATGAGTGAGGACCACCATTTCATGCACCTATACAAAAATTAACTAAAGAAGGATCAAAGACCTAAATATAATAGCCAAGACAATAAAATTCCTCTTTCTCTTGCTCTTCTCTGGATGCTCCACAGTGTTCTGCTATATCCTGGGGTTTCAAAATTGTAGTTTCAAGCAGTTCCTGCCAGTTGAATAGTTGTTCTGGTGGAGGGAATGTTTCCTGGAGCTTTCTACTCCAGCATCTTCCCACAATTCTCCTGATTTTCTTTACCAAAGAAAGAAGACCTTGTGGCCTTGTGTGTGTGTGTGTGTGTGTGTGTGTGTGTGTGTGTGTGTGTGTGCATGAATCCCAGAGAATAGAGTGCTGGAGGAGAGGATTTCCTTAATTCTGTAGAAACCTTCCACGCATCTCTGGGCAATCTCTAAGATGGGCATGTATAAGGAAGTCTTGAGTCAGCAAATCAAAAGATTTAGGGAATGAAAAATATATATAAATCATGGAAATTATATGTAAACTACTAGTATCTGTCTATCACCTGAATGGCACAATGAAGGGACATATCTAAAGCAGCATAACAAACCCTTTGGAAACTGAACTGTGATTGGAACAACTGCCCTCACAAGGCAAGACAGAACTTACATGCCTACTAAAACAAAATAGTCAACATTTTCCAGAGGATGATGATAGGACCTATAGTTGACACAACATAATATTCATGATATCTAAGAAACGATGCAGAATTATTAGACATGAAAAGAACCATGAAAATGTGACAAATTCTTGAGGAAAGTCAGTCAACAGATGCCAACCCCAAGATATTATGACATTGGCAAATTATCAAAGACTTAAAAATAGTTATTATAACTATACTTCATGAAGAAGTATAGTTTCATGAATGAAAATGAATGGAAAAACAGAAGTGATAAGCAAGAGAATAGAATGTATAAGAAAGAACCAAATAGAAATTTTAAAACTGAAAAATAAAAAGACCTTAAATAAGCAAGCAAAATTACTGGAATTGATCAACAGCAGAATGTTGATGACAGAGAAAAGAATTAGTGAAGTTGAAGATCAGTGGGAGTTATCCAATCTGAGGAACAAGGAGAATAATGTTTGTAAACAAAATGAACAAAGTCTCAGGGACCTGTTGGACATTGCAGAAAGGTCTAACATTTTTGTAATTGTATACCCAGAAGGATAAGAGAAAAAGGTGACTGGGGCAGAGAAAATGTTTGAAGGAATAATGACTTCAATCTTGCAAAATTTGGTGAAAAATATAAATTTACAAGTTAAAGATGCACAGCAAACCCCACTCAGGATAACATCAAAGAAAATGAAGCCGAGAAAAATCATAATTGAATATCCTTATATTAGAAAAAGAAGTTTAATTTCTTTTCTAAACCTTCTTAAGTCTTCTGACTTCCACTACAGGATGTAGAAAGCTGGAAGGAATGTTATTCTCACCCATACAATGAAAAATAACTGCACTCGTTCATTTAAAATCCACGTTATTCTTGAACCAATCATATAACTGAGGTCACAGAGTAACCAAGAGGCCCAAAATATAAGGAGAGATGAGATTCTAACCTGGGAGAGAGGATGGAAAGAAGAGCCTCTAACTGGGATAGAACCAGTCAGATGATGGTAATAAGAATTAAGTTGAAATAATTGATGAATTGGTGAAGGCCGAGTGCAGGCTGGTGGCACAGTGGGAAGCCACAGAGTCTGCATTCTACACCCTCTTTAATGCCCTTTCTTCACAAAAACCACCAGCACTCACAGACATTTTCGGACAGATCCTTAAGAAAGTGTTGATTGATGCATACCTACAGCATAGGAGCAACTGCCATGAAAGAAGAACAAGAAACTCCATCCAGACTCTTTCTCCATATGAAACAAAAGCCTTAATCTGTAGGGTGAAGGAAAATAAACACTGCCAAACATAAAGAGGTGGTGAAAATGCGTTGTGATGGGGGGGGAATTGGAACAGGAAAAATGCCACATTCCAGCATAATAATACTGGATGGGGAATAGGAAAGTACCAAAAGCAAGCACAGAAGTGCTCTCTGAGGCCCTGCACAAAGGGTGGAACAAATAGCTCTGGCAAACTATTTCTCACCCTAAATACAATGCACCACGACATGAATTTAAAGCCTGTGATGTAATAGTGCAACCACAGCAGCAATAAATATCATGCAAAGCCCAACTTCTAATTAGATTAACACATAATCCTGCACAAAAGTTTTGATAGACGTAAAGGCAAATCTATTTATTGGCATAAAATCTACTTACTTTAGTCTCTAAAGTCTTACAAAAATACGGAATTTCAATGTAAGTTTATGTAGCATAGGGAAAAATAAGAAAAGCAACATTACCAAAAGAAATATTAATAATCAGAACAAGACTCAGATATAACACAAACTATCAAATTTCACTAAAAATGAAATAGATAAATGAATAGACATATAATGCCTTAAAGAAATTGAATATTTATTTTTATTAAAACCTTTCTAACAATGAACACCCAGTTTGTTTCACTGTTCAATGCTACCAAACACATGAAGAAGTAATAATACCATTTCTACATAATCTATTCCAAAATAATAGAAGAGGAAACACTTTTCAAAATATTTTATGAGGCCACCATAACCCTAATACAAAAAAATCAGAAAAAGATATTAAAGGCAATAAAGGTACAGAAAATAACCCTCCTTCATTTCATTTAAAGTGGTAACATGTCAGAGTTAGTGTATTGTGATGTTACATACTGTAACCCCTAGGGCAAACACTAAAGAAAATATACAAAAAGATATACTCAAAAGCATTATAGATAATACACAATTTAATACTAAAATTATTTAACCAACAGGAAAGCAGGAAAATGAAACAAAGTAGAGAAAAACAAAGGCAAAAATAGAAAAGAGGTAATAAAATGACAGCTTTAAGATAAACATATCAATAAAACTTGAATGTAAATAGCATAAATACACAAATTAAAATATACAGATTGAGAGAGGGGACAAAAAACAAGACCCAAATATAGGCTGTCTACAAGAAAAACATTTCAAATATAATGATATAGTTTAGTTAAATGTTAACAGATGGAAAAAAGACATACCATGCAAACACTGATGAATGTAAGGCAATTGATATTTTCAGAATGCTCTAAGTGACAAAAGCAGAATACACAGTCTTTCAAGTGCATATGGAACATTCACCAAGGTAGACCATATCCTGGGTCATATGCAAACCACAACAAATTTCAAGTAATTGAAATCATACAGAGTGTATTCTCTGTCCATAACTGAATCAAAGTAGAAATAAATAACACCAAGAAAACAGTAAACTCTCCAAACACTTGGAAAAAAACCAATACACTCTTAAACAATCTGTGAGTCAAAAAGAAGTCTTAAGGGAAATGAAAATACATTGAACAGAATGAGAATTAAAATACAGTACATATAAAATTTATGCAATGCAGCTAAGGCAGTGTTTAGAGGATAATTTTCATCACTGAGCACATATTAAAAATTACAAAGTACTCAAATAAATGTCTCCTTCTGAATGACATTTAGAACAAAAGCAAAATTAAAAAGAAAAAGAAAACCAAATCAAGAAGAAAGATGAAAAAAATAACGGAAGAAATCCTTTAAATAGAAATATAAAGGAGAGTTCTGGGAAGATGGTGTCAGAGTAGGGAGACAGGGCTCAAATCTCTCACAAAAACGTTAAAAGGGCCAAAAGCTGTCTGAGGGAACTTCTTTGGGAGTCAGCAGATCAGGAGAGTGCTGCACAACTCCCAGAAGGATGGGGGACAAAGAGACAAAGAACCTGAAACAACAAATTTGAGTTAATAAACCCCCGCAGTGGCTGGAAAGGGCTCCCATGCACCACTTTCAAGGCATTAAGCCTGGATAAAACCCCTGGCTCTCTGCCACCAAATGAGAGGGGAACAGATGTCTTCCTCCATGTTATCTGTTACAAAGAAAAAGGAGTGTGAGTCAGAAGGCTTCTCTTCAGTGAATTTAGCCACCAGAGCCCTCTTTGAATCTCAATTCTGGCCAGATCAGAAACACTGGAAAGCAGAGGTTAAAAGATATACTTCTGTGGAAAGTTTCACTGATGAGTGCCATCTGCTGGCTGGCAAAAAAAATTGCAAGGAGAAAAACTGCTTTTAAGTCTCTCTTTAAGCCCAATTCCCGGAAGAAAATCTGTGCCCTATTAGTGAGTCACTGACCTAATTTTGATAACTTAAGCTGGGCAATTTTAAAGACTTAGAATTAGTGGAACCAAAAATCAAAGAAAAGCTGTGGAAAAAAATACTAGGCAAGAGAGAGAAACTGACCATCAGAGTAAATTCACTAATATATTCAGATGCCTAGACATCAGCAAAAATTACAAACCATACTAGAAAACAGGAAGAAATGGCCCAGCCAAAGGAACAAAACAGCTATCCTGAAGAGATACAGGATTTAAGACAAAGAATCAATCATAATCACACAAATCTCCTAAATGAATTCATAGAAATGAAGAAAAATATGACTATAGACATAAAGGACATTAAGAAGACACTTGGTTAACACAAACAACAATTTGAAAGCTTGCAAGGAAAAGTAATAGAACTTATGGAAATGAAAGACAAAATGGATAAGATTAAAAATACTTTAGAGGTACTTAAGAGCAGATTTGCATTGCTCAAAGACAGAATTAGTGATTTTGAGGACATCTGAACTGCAAAGACAGAGAAGAGAAAGATAAAACAATGGAAATAATGGGTGTCAGGGAATTGAATGACAATGTGAAATACACAAACATACTCATCGGTATCCCAGAAGGAGAAGAAAATGGAAAAGGGGCAGAAAGATATTTGAGGAAATAATGACCAAAAACTTCCCAACTCTTATGAAATACTAAAATATCAATATCCAAGAAGCACAATGTACCACAAACAGGTAAATCTGAATAGACCTACTCCCAGATACCTACTATTCAGAGTGGTACATATCAGAGATAAAGAGAGGATTCTGAAAGCAGCAAGAGAAAATCAAAACATCACATACAGGAGAGCCTCAATATGATTGAGTACCATCTTCTCATCAGAAACCATGGATGTGAGAGGAAAGTGGTATGATGTGTTTAATGTACTGAAAGAGAAAAACTGCCAGCCAAGAATTCTGTGTCTGGCAAAAATGTCCTTCAAAAATGAAGGTGAGCTTAAAATCTTCATAGACAACCAAAAACTGAGAGTATATTATCAAAAGACCAGAACTACAAGAGATACTAAAAGAAGAGCTGCAGCCTGAAAAGAAAAAGCAAGGGTGAGAGAATTGGAGAACAGTGAAGAAAACAGAAAGCCAAAGGACAAAATGGATAAAGTATGTAATGCTTTACAGTAATAATATTGAATGTTAACAGCTTGAAATCCCTAATAAAAGACAAGAATGATAGAATGGATAAAGAAATATGAGACATCTATATGCTGTCTACTAGAAATTTACTTCAGGTGTAAGGACACAACCAGATTGAAAGTAAAAGATTGGGAAAAGATATTCCATGCAAATAGTAACCAAAAAAGAGCTGCACTATAGATTCTAATATTGGACAAAATAGATTTTAAATACAAAATTGTTATAAGGAATGAAAAAGATAATTTTATATTAAGAAAAGGGGCAATTCACCAACAGAAATAACTATAATAAATATTTATGCATCTGACCTGGGTGCCTGAAGATACATGAGGCAACACTGGCAAAATTGAGGGGAGAAATAGATGACTCTACAACAATAGTTGGAGACTTCAATACAATACTCTCAGTATTGGATAGAATACCTGGACAGATGATAAAAAAGAAACAGAAAGCTTGAAAATATAATAAATGAACATTGCACCCAAAAGAGCAGGAAATACAATCTTTCAAGCACTAATGGATCCTTCTCCAGGATAGACCATATATTGGGTCACAATACAGGTATCAATAAATTTAAAAATGATTCAAATTATACAAAACCATTTCTCTGATCATAGGGGAATGAAATTGGAAATCAATAATGGATGGAAAAATGGAAAAATTCATAAATATATGGAGATTAAATAACACATTCTTACATAATCAGTGGGTCAGAGAAGAAATTGCAAGAAAATTCAGTAAATATCTTGAGATGAATGAAAACAAGAACAAAACATATCAAAAGCTATGGGACATCACAACACCAGTACCGAGAGGGAAATTTACAGCCTTCAATGCTTACATTAGAAAAGAAGAAAGTGCTAAAATTGAAGATCTAACTCGACTCCT
>JAQZBX010105980.1:0-10792 GCA_029593785.1 Cabassous unicinctus
TTTTTTTTTTTAACAAATAGCTCTCCATGTTTGCTGTTAGATTGCAAATCTGAGTCTGCCCCAGGGAGGAAAAAAAACAGTTGTTTTCTTGACTTTAGGGGTTCTAAATAGATGAGTAGACTTTTGTAACTGTATGGTTGAGGCAACAGTCTGAAAGCTAAAGCACTTTTGATTTACTAAAGCCAGGCTCTTTTGAGAGAGAAAAGGTGTTTGGGGGAATTCTGCAAGCTGTATTTTGAGTATAAATAGCAAAGCCAGAGCAAGGAGTTTGCGACACAAACCAGGGAATTGGGAATAGAGGGGGATGCCCTAGGAACCATTTTTCTGTCCTCGGAAGATATAATGACAGCCCGAGTGAGGGGAGAGGCCAAGGAAGCATGATTAGAGGCTGTGGGTGCCTGAGAAGGATGCCATTGCTTGCCCCCCTGCAGGCAAAAGCCCTGGAGCAGGAAGAAGCAACCGCAGGGAGGTTTGGGAGACTCCAGGGGAAAACAGAACTTAGATCCCCAGCACCAATTCCAGAAGACTGCAAGTCTCAGAGAGAAGTGGCAAATCCAACATGTGCCCTCAACAGCAGGTCACCAATGGCGGAGGTGGGCATCCAGATGGGTCTCAAGCACCAGGTGGAGGGTGGGAAAGAGTTGGTAATTCTCCCCACCCACCATCACCTCCCTGAGAGCGGTAGGAGTGGCCAGGGAGGGCCAAGAGCTCCAATGGGGCTTCACAGATCAGGTGAAGAGCTCATTGCAGTGGGTGCTTAGGGGATGGTAGACGGGAACAACGTGTCCATCCCTCATGGAGCTTGTAATAAAGGAGAATCAGTTGGAACAAAGTCATAACCATCAAACTTGGAAATGTAAACCAAACACCTTTGTTTGCTATTGAGGTGAGATTCACATCACATACAATGAACCATGCACTCACAGTGTTGTGTTGTGCCATTGCCACACCCATCTAGGTCCCGAACATTTCCATCACCCCGAAAGTAACCCCATTGCCATTAAGCGGTTACTCCCCATTCTCCCCTGGCAACCCACTAATCTGCTTCCTGTCTCTATAGATTTACCTCTTCTGAATAGTTCGTATAAGTGGAACCACACAATACGTGATCTTTGGTGTCTGGCGTTTTTCACTCAGCATAACGTTTTTGATGTTCATCCATGGTGTAACATACCTGAGTTCTTTATTCTTTTTTATGGCTCAGTAATATTCCCTGTTAGGGAATTGTGGCCACACCACAATTTGTTTATCCGTTCATGCATTGATGGACAATGGAGTTGTTTCCACCGTTGGGCTGTTGTGGGTAGTGCTACTATGACAACAGATGCACACGCTGCTCATCTGTTAATGAATTTGAGCAGCAGTCTCTCCTGAGTCCACTCGAGAGGTGAGATGGACCCTTTGCCACCTGCACAGAGGAAGAAGGGAGGGCCTGTGAGCACCATGCGACTATTGATCTACTGCCAGCTCCTTGGACTCCCGTTATCATTTACCGCACTACAGTGGACCAAAGAACCTCCTTCCTGGCTTTTTGTTAGAACTGGCTTGGGTTCCAGCTCCATGTTTTGTAATAACAAAGCCCAGAGTCATTCAAATAATACCAAGGTTCTCAGATAACTAGCCAGCACCTCTCCTAGGGCCCCTGTGTTCTCTGTTTAGTTTTCTTTCATATATATATATTTTTTATAACTGAGGCCAAATTTCAATGAAGACAAATGGTGCCAAATACACCATCAAACAATTTGCCACCTTTGAAAATTTATTCCAGTTTTCTTTATTTATCTTGAGCACAGATCTGCTTGCTTGCTGTTTTTCTGGTGTTCTCGTTGCCCTGAACTCTCCCTTCCTCTTTAAAAAGAGAAAAATTTTCCATACTTTTTTACAGGATGAGAAAAACATGGAGATGTTTGTATTACAACAGAGATTTCTTTCAACTTCCTAATTCTTCAGAAATAACTGCGCCAAAGATGGCTGTTGGGTCATGCCAGCTTGCACTTTTTCTGCTAGTTCGACTAATGCAAAACAAAGACTTAAGGCAATTAATTCATGGTTGTACTAGTTATCTACTGCCGTGTAACAAATCACCCCAAAACTTAGTGGCTTAACACAATAATGAACATGTATCATCTCTCACAATTTCTGTGGTTCAGGAATTTGGGATTAGCTTGGTTGGGTGGTTCTGACTTGGGGTTGCTCATTAGGCTGCAGTCAGATATCAGCCAGGAGTGCAGTCATGGACGGGTTGATTGCAACTGGAAGATCGACTTTCGAGGTAGTTCACTATCAGAGCTGGCAAGTTGGTGCTGGTTGCTGCCGGGAGGTCTTAGTTCTTCACCACTGGGGCCTCTCCACAGAGCTGCTGAGTGTCCTCATCCATGGTAGCTGGCTTTCCCCAGAGCTACTGATGCAAGAGAAATATTCTTGGTGACCTAACCTCGAGGTCACACCTCACCACCCTAATTGGTCTCGTAGACTAACCCTAATTCAGTGCAGGAGGAGAGATTATCTACACAAGTCTTGGATTCAGGATTCAGGGAGTTGGGAGTCATCAGAGACCACCTTGGAGGTTGACTTTCACCATGGTTTATTACTGAATGATGCACTGCACTAAGAAAAGATGGTTTGCAAATTGCTATCATTACCTTTTATTCATCATGCCCATTTATTCAAGTCTTGATTTGCTGCTTTCATGTCTCACCTGCCTAGAATGACAATAAAGAGAAAAAAACAGTCTTCTCTTTTAGAGTAAACCATCATTTGGGAATGAGAGATCCTGATGTCTAGTAGGACCTGGGAAATTCATACCAAATTGTGTTGGAGATATCTATGGAGCCACAGAATCCAATGAGACCAGGAATATGCAGAATTTTCCCTAATGGTCATGATGAGTGATTATGAGGGAGGAGGGCTGAGGGAGTGGGAGTAAGAGGTGGCCTGAGAGTCGAAAAGGAATTTGAGGATTTCAGATAAACTGAGACAGGCCAGACCACAAATGATGGTCCAGATTTGAGAACTGGCGAGAATCACAATTCCAACTTGCACAATAATAATTGTTAACAGCAAACACTTAACAATGTGCCAGGCACTGTTCCAGGGATTTCAGATATATTTACTCATTCAGTCTTAATCAACCTTTAAGTCTGAACCATTATCAAGGCCATTGTTCAGACAATGAAATTCAGGCATAGGGAGGTTATATGTCTTATGGAAAGAATATGCTAGTAAATGGCAAATTTGAGATTTGGATTCAGATTGTCTGGTTCCAGGCACTTACCCACCACTGGCTACTAAGCTCTTTCACCTTGTTTTAAACTGGGAACCTACAAAGAGGATGCAAAGAATGTCCACGAGATCAATGAGAAGTGAAGGTTTGAGTGGATCTGATTCCCTGTGCCTCTCTCAATGGGTGCATGCAGAAATCTGAGCATTCCAGCAGGCATGTCAGATGAGCCCAGACTAAGAGGGAAGAGGCATAAGGCAGGGAGCTGAAGCCAAGTCAATATTCTAGGGTTTTCATGATTACCTTGAAAAGAGTCTAAGCCTTCCAGCCTAACCTCAAATTCTGATTTCATAAAGTTTGTCTGCATCCAATTACCCTCATATGTGTGAATGAGCCACGTAATGCTTATAAAACACCTCATTCTATCCTAGTCCCCACCGTATTTTATTTCTTGCCATACCATTGAACCTACTCAACATTTCAGTGAGGCAGGTGAGGCCATGGCCAGAAAAAAATCCCACAGGTAAAACACCCAGGATGAAGTGACTTTTAATGAGCATACCTATTTATGTGCTTAGACCTGAAGACAGCTTGCTAATGTTCAATTCTCAGCTCTGCCATTTCCTAGCTTGGTAACCCAGAGAAGTTAGGAAGTTCCTTAGCCTCCCCCAGGCCGGGCTTTATCATTTGTAAAATAGAGATAATAATAGAACCTACTATGTGGGTTTATTATGAGGATTAAATCGGTTAATTTACATAAGCCACTTAGAAAAATGCCCAACGTATAATAAACACTCAATGAATGTTAATTTTGACAGCATTTCATTAAATCTCCAGCAGCCATCATTTCTATGACACACCATTAGGTTATTTGCCACTGAGAAAGATGTTTTGGAGATAGTAGAATATGAAAGAAATGTGTGACTTCAAATAGCTCAATCTTCCAGAAATAATAGGAGCAGACAAAATTATCGTGACTGAATGAATAACAATGCATAAGGAGTGGCAAGATGAGGACATGAGATGTTTAGGAATAACACCTTTAAGATAATATAAGAAGGTGGCACTGAACGGTTACCTTGTCAAGAAGACGACGACATAGAAAAGAGACCAATTTGAATTACATTTCATCTTTACGCAAGAAGCACATATATGCCAAATTTGGAAAATTCAGTCAATTAACATTGATTTTAATTCCAGATAATCTAATAAAAATTATTGATCATATCCTATATGCAAGGAATGTTCTATCTAGCAACTGAGACAACACATAAAAAATTATCTTGCAAAGCAAAATGAAACAAGACCTACAATAGTAGCAGGTCTTTGAGATAGAAAACTGATTTTTATCCAGGGTGAGAATTCCCAGAAGCACTTAAGGAGAAGGTCACATCTAACCTGAGCTTTGAAGACTAATAACAGCTATTAATTATTGAAAAGCTGATATATGCCACTCACTGTGCTTGGTACTTTTTGCTAATTCTCCAAACAATTCATATAAAGTCCATTTTCAAATGGGAAACTGAGGATTATAGACTATAAGTCACTTGCCCCAAGCTATGACCCCAGTTAGTAGCATAGCCCATGTGATCTATAGTTTTGTATGTTAAAAACCTTGTTCACTTTACATGCAATAATAGATTTTAAATGATAAAAACCAATTTCCGGCGTGCAAAACCTTAATTTAAAAAGAACAAAAGCAAAGCCATTCACATATATAAATTTCCCCCCAAAAAGCTTGTTTAAAACATGGAAGAAGTGATTCTGACTCTGTCTTCCTTCTGTGTGTGTGTGTGTGTGTGTGTGTGTGTGTGTGTGTGTGTATGGTACCGGGACCGGGATTGAACTGGACCTCCTATGCCGCTCTTCAACCACTGAGCCACATCGGCCCTCCTGAGTTGGTTTTTTCATTTGTTTCTTCTTGTTTGTTTTTGTTTTTTTAGGAGGTACCAGGAACCGATCCTGGGACCTCCCATGTGGGAAGCAGGTGCTCAACCACTTGAGCCACATCTGCTCCCCTCTGCCTTCCTTCTTAGCAATACATATTGCGGCTCTTTGGAGACTAGAGGAGACTCGAAAGGCTGCTCCCAGTGTATTGCCATACATGTTTCATAGCCCTCCTCCTGCATTGTCTTAATTATCTGTCCTAATTTATCCTTTGGCCCCAGGATCCCCATTTATTCATTTTAAATTATAACCTTATGCATTTTTGTATACCTCTCTAAATATTTCCTGGAACAATGTGGAGTATTTATTACTAAATAAGCAAAACAAAATAACATGACTGCAGTGCTATCTTTTAAGGCTAAAAAATATCTTCCTGTATTTCTTGCATTCCTATCTATAAGAGCAAAAGGGGAAAGAAGGAAAAAGAGAAAAGAAGAAAGTGAGAGGGCAATGCTTCAGTATTTTGGCACATCAATAGGATGGCATGTGAGTCAGCCATTAAAACTGAAAATTATAAAGAGTATCTAGAAACGGGGAGAAAGAAATGTTACGATACCTTTCAGTTATTTCTTCCTCCATAATGAGCCATCCCCAAACCTAGTGGTGTAAAGAAATTCTGTGGGTTGACCGGGCAGTTCTTCTGCTTGTCTCACCTGGCTCACTCATGCTGCATTCAGTGGGTGGACCGGGGGACCTGGGGCTGGCTAGGGCAGCTGAGAGCTATGCTCTCTCCCTCATGGGCTTTCATCCCAGGCTTATCCACAGCGTGATGGCCACCGGATTCCAGGAGGACAGAGGCGAAAGATGCAAAGCCCCTGAGACCAAGGTTCCCAAACAGGCAGAATATCATTTATGGCCACATTCTATTGTCAATGCTAATCACAAGGCCAGCCCCGCCATACTGACCGGGGCAGGGAAAAGACTTCACCTCTTGATGGGGGTAGAGGTTTTTCACCTCCCGCATGAGAAGATATGAGTGCCTGCAGGCTAGAACCCGATGAGAAGAAATAAAATTAAAATTGAGAAGCTATGAAATTAAAAATAGACAACGTAATATTGATCTTCTCCTCCTAACAGCCCCTTTAATACAATTGATAATCATTTTTTAAAAAGGAAGAAAGAAAAATATTTCCCCCAGCTTGTCCATGTAAATACCATGCTCCCAGTGCTTCTCAAAGGCCCTGCTGGTGAGCACACAGCATGGCTTGGAGGCTTGGGGGGCGGACAGGGGATGGAGATAGCCCTGGGGTAGGGTGACATGGGAATGGGTAGGTGAGGGAAGACAGAGCTGCCCAGCAGCCTGTGGGAAGGAGATAAGGGTCCACTTGTCCACCAGCAGAGTTCAAAACCATGTGACTTCATGATGCATCAGTTTAGGCACTGCATTAATATTCAACACTTTAAAAAACCTCCATCAACAGAAAGGAAGAGGGGACCAAGGGCCAACCAGGCAGGGTATGCGGGGCCCATGGGAAAGAGGACAAAACTCTTTTCATCACGTGACCTCTTAAGTAAAAGAAAATGGCCGCCTGCACTGGGCGTTGCAGGGAGAAGACCCCTTTCCTAGAAGCCCAGAGGACAGAAACAACTGACCTTCGGGGGTTTTCTGCAGAAAAGAAACACAGCCTCCAGGGTTGCTGATGAGTCACATCTGGTGAATAAAACTAGTTTGGAGAGAAAGCTTCTCGGAATGGACATGCAAACCGTACTAATCAATGTCTATCTGCTCCCCACTTTGTAACACCCCCCCTCAATGTAAAATAGACACTTAATGCCAGCCAATCAGAACATTTCCTCACTCGCTTCCACCTTTGCCCTATGGGAGCTTCCCCTTTCACCCCCTCGGTGGAGCGCCCATCTACTGTCAGTATGGGATGCTGCCCGGCTCATGAATCACTCACTAAAGCTGTGAGATCCTAAATTGCATGAAAAATTTTGCTTCTATCAGACCTGATGAATTGAGTCAGCCTGTGAAAATGGTGAGTCTTCTGAGAAACCTCAGAAGGGGTTCTCCTTTTCCATCTCCCACAGAGGGTCATTCCATGTGTACGAATGCAAAAGAAAATGTCCCGAACACAGACAGGGTTATCTTTAGAAATCACAGCCACGTTGGATTAAGAAAACAGGATTACCGAGGGAAGACCAATGTCTCAAACAAATGACAAATATCATATGCCAGAGACATGCCATATACTGTGGTAGGTATAAAATTATACTTTAAAGTGATGGTCCCTTTCTTAAAGAATTTGTTGGAAAGATGACATTTATACTGATAAAATATTAAAAATCAAAGTGACGAGCAAACTCAAGGGCTTGCATAGATCTAAATCCACTGTCCAGTGGGAACCACCTGTGTACCTAGAACTTGCTAAGTGCTTCACCTGCCTGATTTCCTCTGGGCTGCACAAAGACCCTATCATTTTAACCTGACCCCTTACAGAAAAGGTAATAAAGACTTAGGCACTGAAATGACTGGTCTAAGATCACCAGCTGGTCAACATTAGAGATGGTATTTGAGCCAGGGTTGAACTGACTTCAAAGTCTGTGTTTCTACCACTAGGCTTCCCAGCTCTAGAGCAGGCATTGCCAAGAGGAAGCCTCAATGCTCAGAGCTGGAAAAGATAAAGGTAGGTAGAAAGGATGCTTCCTCCAAATATGTCAACACCATGTACCCCTGCACTGCTTTTATTCTGCCAATTGTTTCGTTTGGGGGAAGAAATCCATTTGCATCTAAGCAACTAATTTTTTTAAATCCTTTTCTGATTTCATAAGTGACATGCCCAAAGTTAAAACAAAATCAGTTTTATGAAATGATTCATAAAATATTTGAGAACGATTAAAACAATCGGCACTGACCAGGCTGAAATGCCAGACATATGTGCCTGGATTGACCTCTGTCAAACCACCCTGCATAAATCATCCTCGTTTTGTGCCACCAAGGGACATTCTTGCCCTGTAATTCAACCTGAACACACCAGGTTTTACCTTCAGAAAAGTAATTAAGCACTGCCCAGCTAAAAGAGATAAAGATTTAGAATGTATTATACACGGAGATTAGAACATAAACACAGAAATCTCAATTAACCTTCTAATCGGTAGGTCAGAAGGAGGAGGTCTCTGCGTTACAAGGAAAACACAATACCGGTTTCCTACAGACCTCGGCAAGCCAGGGAAAGAATTCAAGTCAGAACTCTTCGTTGCCATAATAGTTGGAAAACAAAAGGTCGTGCAGTTCATTTCTGAAAAAACTGGTGCCCAGCCAAATCTCATGCCAAACATCGAATCTGAGATAGGATCTGAGGCAGCTTTTCTGACCAGCTGCAAAATAACCTTTGTGTTTCTGAATGATCACTTTCTAGTCTAGAAGCCAGGAGATGTATAATGTATAATGGAGTAAAAATGTATAATTATTGTAAACAAGCAATGGGGGAAGCAGATGTGGCTCAAGCAATTGGGCTCCCATCTACCATACAGGAGGTCCAGGGTTTGATTCCCGGGGCTTCCTGGTGAAGGCAAGCTGGCCCGTGTGGCGAGCTGGCCCACGCGGAGTGCTGACCCGAGCAGAGAGTTGGCGCAGCAAGATGACCCAACAAAGAGACACAGAGGAAGACAATAAGAGACACAGCAGACCAGGGAGCTGAGGTGGCACAAGAGATTGAGCGCCTCTCTCCCACTCCGGGAGATCCCAGGATCCGTTCCTGGTGCCGCCTAAAGAGAAGACAAGCAGAACACAGCAGAACACACAGCGAATGGACACAGAGAGCAGACAGTGAGCGCAAAAACAATGAGGGGTGGGGGGCAAGCAATGGAACCATCTCAAGCCCACAAAAATAATGTGATGGAGAATAAGTTGAGGTCTAAGTCAAGGTGCATTCTGTGTGTCAAAAGGAGAGCAATCTGTTTGGGCACCGTGCCCATGGGAACCAAGGAGAGGCAACAGGAGTGCTGTGATGTAGCCTGTTATATACATGCCTGGCAGTGAGAAGCCTTTAAAGAATTTTTTGGTAGGTAACTGGGGGAGGTTGTTACTTATTTATCATAATTCACTCAAGGTCTTAGGTAATCTCTAGAGATACCCTCGTCTTCCAACAGTGTACTCAAGACAAGCAATGGCTTATGTCGTGCCTTTGCACCACTGCTTCTCCCCAGACTAAGCAAAGATTGGGGACAAGAATCAGAATGTTGGGTTGGACACGAGAGGCAGAAAGCAGATACTTTCAAATGTATTTATGAAAGCACAATCTTTTTTTGTACCCTCTGTCCTTGAGATGAATTTCTCCAGAAATACTCAGTTGGATGGCAGCCTGTATTTGTCCCTGGTGAGTTCCATGTCCTCAGCCTGCAGGAGAAGGAGGGTCTTCTCTTTGGACCCTGGGACCATGACCTGAACTTGTTGTTTACCTGCACATCCCTCTCTCAACCAGATCTTCAGAAAAGAGAACCTAATTTACTAGCATCTTTATTGCTTTTCCTTTTATGTTTTTACTGGCATCATGATAACCTCGGATGAAAGCGAAGTAACAGAGCTCGTCGGGGAATGAATCAATCTAAACCTAACCTGGTGTTCCAGACGGTTTCACTTTCAAGCTGACGTCAAGGGGGTCTCTCAATCCCCAGGCTCCACCAGCTGAATTTATGGACGTGATTCTCCCTTTACAGTCTCCAGCCAGGTTCAGCCCTCTGCATTTCTTGCGCACTGCTTCTTCACATAGGCTTTCCTCTAGACCATGTGGCCCAAATCAAATTCCATCTGATCTCTGCTCCACCGTTTCTGGAGCTCATTTGAACCCTCTTCCCAGGGAAGTGTTTTTCACTCCAGATGCCCCTTGTAGCCTTCTTTGAAATTGCTTTCTTGGGCCATTAACTCCCTGCCAATTTGACTCAAGTTTATTTTAAAATATTATTTCAGGGGTCCTCATTTACTTGTAATATTGATAGCATAGAGCCTGGGCCATGGTGGATGTCATATTTATTGAATAAATGAACAAGTGAATAAACCAACCAATGAATGGATAAACTGTACTCACCTATCTACAAAAGAAGTTGAAGTTACAATACAGATTGTCATTAGGAAAGGGCCTCCTCAGCATACCCTTTCTTCCTCTTTCTCTACCACCCACCCATCATCACACATGTTCTCTAGGCTTCAATTACAGGGAATCTGGGCCAGCCAATCAAGAAGCTAAACAAGACATGGAGGCAAGAAAAGCAAGGGCATTTAAAAGAAGGGGGAGAATCCAAGTGGTGGTTGTTTGAACGCCATATTAGTGAAAAGGGTCCTTACGGAGTACACCATTATCCAAAATGCATTAACTACAGGCTCATCTACTGCCATCATAGAATTTTATATTGTCACAGCTTTTCAAAAGGAGATGGCACCATGGCTTTATATGAACTTCTAAAATTTTCTCTGTTCAAGTTCTACAATATTCAAGAATATTCCTTAAGCCAAAGGAGCCTAATGAGTTACACACCAAAGCCTCTCTGATCAGCCAGTTACCAAAGAGACACATTCAAGTGCACATTTTATATTCCTTTGTTTCTTTGCTTTTCCCTGGAGCAGAGGTTACAAGATGATCATAATGAGAACATTTCTCCCAAGGAGTGTTCATCTAACTATCTATG
>JAQZBX010105981.1:0-10795 GCA_029593785.1 Cabassous unicinctus
CCAAAAAAACCCAAAAACTATTCTTTAAGGAGATCAGTTGTATAAAGTAGGGAATGGAAATCCAAGGAAATATATGATATTATCAAATTAGTCCAAATCGAAACCTAATGGAAATAGTCAGAGAAGTTAGTTAAAAACTTTATGGATCAAATAGAAGATTAGACACCACTGAAGTGAGAATTCATGAAATGGAAGCAAGATCTGAACTCAGCACAAAGAAGTAAAAGGAGAGAAAAATGAAGGAGACTTTGAGAGACATAAAGGATGAGAAGAAAATGATCATGATTGATCACTAATTCATAGGTATTAACTAAAATGTAGGAATAAATTAGTTTTTTTGATTGCTGTGGGTGTGACAATTTGGGGCTTTTTGTGGATCCCAGAAAGGATCATGTTCTTGGAGCTAATCCATTCCTGTGGATGTGGAATGCTTTGATCAGATTGCTTTGATGAGGTATGTCCCAGGGTTGGTCTTGACCCTCTTGCTGGAGTTCTTTATAAATGGATGCCTGAGAGAAGAGACACACATGGAAAAGCAGTAGAAACAGAGAAATCCCAAGAGGCTGCAATCAGTGGAGCACAGAGACATTTGAAGAGGCTCTGAGAAGCTAAAAGAGATGAGGCCCAGAGGAGACGGTAGAAATAAGCCATAGGCTTGATCACCCATGGCTGAGCTCAGGGAAAAATGAATTTGGAGGGGAAGGCAGAGACTTCAGGAGAGACTAGCCACCATTGTGCTTGCTACATGGCAGGAGTCCAGGATTACCAGCAGCAAACCTTGGCTGAGACAGCATCTCTGATGATGCCTTGATTGGGACATTTTCGCAGACTGAGAACTGTAAGCTTTTAACCTAATAAATTCCCAGTACAAGAGCCAACATTTTTGTGGTATTCTGCTCTGAGCAGCTTTTAGCAAATTAAGACAAGGTGGTTTCAAAGGTTTTCTTATTTCAAACAATGCTGCACTGACTAATGGTGCACATGTTTCCATGTATATATCTATAAATATTCCAACAAAGTATAATTCTTAGAGTGGGATTACTGCATTGTAAGAAATGTGTTTGTCCAACTAATTTGCTATTGCCAAATGTTTTCAAAAGAGATCAAATTATACTGCCATAAGCAGTGGAAAATAATTCCCATTACTCTCCTTTTAAATTTTCACCAATCAGATATTTGTGAAATGGTATCTCATTATTGTTTTAATTTGCATTTCCCTGTTTAGGTTAGGTTGAACGGCTTTGCATTTAGCTATTAACAGTTCAGTTTTCCTTTTCTGTGAATTGCCAGTGTCATTGAATATATTTCTAATGGCTGTTTTCATTTTCTTATTGATTTGAGTGTGATCTTTATGTATTCCACATACAAATGAGTTTTAAGCATTTCAAATATGAACTGAAAATATAATTAAGAGGTCAGAGCTTGCATTTTAATTTTGTTGTCTTTTGGGGACAAGGTTTTACTTTAGTAAATTTACTATTCTTGTTATAATTTGCTCTTTTTGGTTTTTGTCTGAGATTTATTTCCCTACTCTGAAGTTTAAAGATAGTATTAGTCTGAGTTCTCTAGAGAATAAGAACCAATATGATATGTACCCATGTATAATTATTAAAGGAATTGGCTTATGTGACCAGGGATTAGCAAGTCCAAATTCCATAGGGTAGGCCATAAGCTAGAAATTCCAATGAAGGTGATGTTGTATTCTGCAGGAGAAACAGGCTGACTGGTGAAGAGGTAGACAAATTTTTGACTGCTGAAATCCTCAGATCTGCCTTAATAATCAGAAAACTGATTGGATAAGTAAAAGCCTCTTATTGCTGAGGGCAATCTCCTTTGTTGTTTCTGGATGCAACAGCCATAGATTCAATCAAATGATATAGATGCTAATCCATATACGAAAATACCATCACAGTAACAATCAGGTCAGTTCTTGCTTGACCAAAAAACTAAACGCCATAAACTAGCCAAGGTGACACGTGTAATTAATCATCACAAAAAGGTCTTATCCAAATTCACTGTTCTATTTGGAGTATTTTTAGAGAGGGGGAGAGAAATAGAGGTAGAGATAGAAGAGAGAGGAAGAGATATATAGGAATATGTATAAAACTATCTATAAGTTCAAAATATATAAATTTATATGTGAATATATACAAATTTAAAAATACTTATTTGCTTATTTTATTAAATTCTATTGAATAATAAAAAGAAAACATAAAAATTCACTTTGTTTAAAAATCAATATGCATTGCTAAAACATTTTATATTGAATATAAAATGCACAGCTCTTAATAGCAGATATTATAAAAACACCTGGCTACCCAAGACCTTCCTGTATTAAATCCTAACAATTTAAATACTTTTTAAAGTTTCTTAATAGTTTTAACAAGTGGGAGGTATAATTGGAACAAAATGCCAAAGGCTGTTCCTCCTACTGAATATTAAAGGTAATTTAAAAAGTAGGATTCAATTCATAATACACAAACATATTCCAATGTTGTCTTTGACATCCAATACAGACAATATTGACAACATTAAAACAAATATGAAATATCACAAAGCTGTAGAAATTTACATGATAATATATTAAAATTTTTATAATTAATATTGAATTTTATCACTTATTTTCCCACTTTTTGTAAGTTTCCTGATAAACATAATAAAAAATAAATAATATTTTCTTTTCTGTGCAAAAAAAAAAAATTGTATATTTTATGAAATTTGCTTTCTGATTCCCATATTTGATTTGGTTCCAAGTTTCTAAAAGAACTCTTGGAAGTAATAAAATACAAATTTTCAGAGCAGTTTACAAACTGCTCTATCTTTACTAACTTATGTTTTAAGTGAACTCCCAGGAAGCACACTTTGTATATATGCCCCTTTCACTTTGCAGGCGACCACTTTCTCTAACGTGCTACAAAATCTTCACATAACTTCAAGTGTTAGGATAAGCCACTTCACATTTATCGTGCTATGCCAGAGATGTATTCATAGAGATTTACTGTATTGTTTTTTTTTTTTTTATTTTAATGAAACCATGCCCCATGGGCCAGAGAGCAGCCGAGCAGCCACCCGCACCTTGTCGCAGTGCCAAGGCCTGGGCTGCGATCGTGAGTGCGCGCTGCGCTCCAGGCCTTTTCCTTCTAAGGTTTCTCTGGGCTTCCTTGACTAACTAGTTTGGCACCTGGGGCTTTGCCCGCCCGCAGTTACCGCCCATCGCTACAGCCGGCCGCTACACTGGCCGTCCAGGTCCGCGTATCAGCAGACTTTGAGAAACTAAGACAGTGACCCTCCCAGCAATGTCCCTTTTATTTTACTTAATTATGATCCCCAATTTGGACCTTGTTCCAATGATCTCAATGGAAAATTGAAACACTCCCATCACCACCATTGATTTCTTTTTTATCAGTTGATTAAGCTGCTCAGTTATTTTGATACTTTTTTTTTAAACTTTTCTTTTCTTTGCGGGGGGGTTCCTTTCTTATTTGAAGTGAGATTCTGTAGGTGGCTGCTATATTTCATTTAAGACCCTTGGAGTGGGGTTACAACAGATAAATAAAGGAGAAATCTTACATAATGTTCACATTGACCGTAGGTAAAACAATAAATATCAAAGCTTATTCAAGCTAAAAACTTTCATCAAACTGAAAGTGAATGGATGGAATGGATGTGGCTTAAGCATTTGGGTGCCCAACTGCCACATGGGAGGTCCCAGTTCGGTTCCTGGTGCTTCCTAAAAAAGGAAGACAAGCAGACACAAAGAGCAGACAGATAAGGGAGCCATCTCAGTGGGAGGAAAAAAGTGAAGAGAATATCTTTAATCTGATAGGAAACATCTACCAAAACAAAACAAAAACCACCATTCTATATCTGGAGGCTGAGCATATTACTATAGAACCAACTCTCATACATATAATCACTATAAATTCTAGAAAAGATGAAAGCCTAACTGAAGACACGGTAGAGCCAAGATCAAATAAATAGATTATTGAGGGTGTTGATGCTTGGAGGGATGGGATGTCAATGAATGAGTTTCCCAATTTTAAATCTTGCATCCTGATGGCAGAGTTTGACCTACACCGTGTAAAGGAACTGCACTTAGGGTAATAATATCATCCCCACATTATTATTTACCTATATAAGACTTAAAATATATGCAA
This sequence comes from Cabassous unicinctus, assembly GCA_029593785.1. NCBI lineage: Eukaryota > Metazoa > Chordata > Mammalia > Cingulata > Chlamyphoridae > Cabassous > Cabassous unicinctus. Next base: position 4,158 of record JAQZBX010105981.1, read on the forward strand.
GACCTTTCTGTGGATAAGAAAGACTATTTGAAATATACTCAAACTGCATACATTGATAATAAATTTAAAACAATATGGATATAGATATAGGTATAGATATAGAGATACACACATACATATTTATATATAAAACACAAACCAAAAGATGCTGTGGCTATATTACTGCATTTTAGTTTGCTAAGCTGCTGAGTTGGTTACCATAAAATAGGTTGGCCATTAACAATAGAAATTTATTAGTTCACAAGCTTGCAGTTTTGAGCAACATGTCCAAATCAAGGCATCATCAAGAGATGCTTTCTCCGGGAATCCTGGCTGTTAGCGATCCTGGACTCTGTCATGTGGCAAAGCACTTGTCAGTATCTGCTGGTCTTCCCCTTCTTTTCCACGTTTAATTCCTTCCAGTTTCTTGATTCTGTGGTTTTCTCTCCTTTAACTCCTTATTCATCCTGTTTATAAAGGACTCCATTAAAAGGATTAAGACTCACACTGGACCATGCCCAAACTGAAGCAACCTAATCAAAATATCCTATTTACAATAGGTTTTCACATAGAGGAGGCACACTGTGCTGGGCTTTGGCACCAGGAACATTTATGCTTTGGACAATTTCAGAAAGAATGTTTTGTCATCATTAGCAATACCATGAGTTTGTTTTGACTAGTGAAAATCACTCTATTCTTGAGAGGAAAACCCTCAGGATGAGCAGGAAACCTCTGTGGCCTGGGATTGGGCTGAAGCCAGGTTCTGAGTCTCCTTCTCTGCTCCTTTGTCCCTAAGGTCCACAGGCATTTCACCATCAGAGCACTGAGAATGTTAGGGGAACTGTGATTTTCTTTCTGATTATCCATTTAATCTACACCATTTTCTACATTCAAATACACTAATATATCTTTTACACAAGTGCTGTTCATGGACAGATTTTACTTGGTCCTGTTCCCTGTTGGGAGCCTCTACAAAGTAGGGCCCTTGGAACTGTTAATAACAGTCCACAAGGTCACAGATAAGCAAGTGAGCTGGCATAGCTGCTACAAGTAGCAAACTAGCAAACTAGGCCAGGCCAGAGAATTCTTAGAATTCCGTATAGGATAGAATTTCCGCAAAAGTCTTTGTATTCCCTCAGCTGTTATCTAATGAGCTCAAGGGTCCAAACTGTGCCCAGGCAGGAGCTTCCTGTGCAAAACTGCTGAACCATTATCTGTATCGTGCATATAAAAATAAAGCTGAGTTCTCTCCAGGTGCCTTGACTTTGCAGCTCCTATTGGTCCACCTGACACCTGCTGTTTCTGTCTTTGTCTCTTTTGTTTCTTAACTTTCTTTTTAGCCTGTGTGCCCCCCTTTTCTTTAGGTCCTGTTCTGCAGAGCTGGCCTTGGCAGTTCCCAAACCATCTAGAACCAATCATCTCTTTGAAATTACCTATGGGCACTGGGTATAATCAAATACTGTTTCTTAGGAGTTATTTGTCTGACTTTTCATGGCCAAGGGGAATGTTCATAAGATGCCCAACTCCACCACAGTGACTGAATTCCTGCTCACAAGATTTTCTGATGTGTGGGAGCTCAGAGTGTTACATGCCGTGCTATTCCTACTGATGTACATGGCAACCCTGATGGGGAATATTCTCATTGTCACATTGATCACTTTCAATTGGAAACTTCACAGCCCCATGTACTTCTTCCTTAGGACTCTGTCTGCCTTAGACATGTGCTACATTTCTGTCACAGTCCCCAAGGCATGTGTCATCTTCCTGCTTGACAACAGGGTGATCCCCATGGCTGGATGTGTAGCTCAGATCTTCCTCATGATGGCATTTGCTACAGTAGAGCTGCTGTTTCTCACCATCATGGCCCATGACTACTATGTGGCCATCTGCCAGCCCCTCCACTACCCTGTGATCATGAACCCTCAGGTTGTGTCCAGATGACTCTGGCCTCTGTACTCAGTGGTCTGGCCTACTCAGGATTCCACAATGGCAACACATTCTGACTGCCCTTTTGTCAGTCCAACGTGGTCCATCGGTTCTTCTGTGATGTCCCCTCTCTCTTGAAGTTCTCCTGCTCTGAGATCTTTAGTAATGAAATTTTAATTATTATCTCTGCTGTGCTGATGGGTGGTGGCTGCTTTGTCTTCAACACCATGTCTTATAGTTGCATACTTTCTACTGTGTTCATGTTTCCCACAAGAGAACAAAGAAAGAAAAAAAAGGCCTTTTCCACCTGTGTTCCTCACATCCTCGTGGTGACTGTCTTTGTCAGCTCAGGTGCTGCTGTGTATATGAAGCCAACCTCCAGCTCACCCACAATTCAGGACATGATCACCTCTGTGTTCTATTCTATAGTCCCTCCTTTCTTGAATCCTATAATCTACAGTCTTAGAAATAAGCAGAGAAAAGAGGCTGTAAAGAGAGTTATAAGGAGAATGCTTTATTCAGGAAAACAATAGGATAATTATTTCAAGAAACACTTATTTTAATGAGATGAGTTGAAAATGCCTCAAAGTTAAACTTCTTGTCTGTTTAAGACTTTAAGAGACATGACATGAATTTTGAGGGACAGTCATTGCATTATGTGTCAGCATAGTAAGAAAACAATTGTATTTTACGTTGAGGTTTCCCCTTCAAAAACTGAATATTCTCTGATACATTACACACCACTGCAAAAAGTTGTATCTTTTGTCAAGTAATTCTGTTTCCATTTATCCTTCAGTAAAGTTAGAGTCCTAGAAAATACAAACTAGACATTCACTTTCTTTGATCTTTTCGTGCACTTATAAGAGTCAGAGAGTATCCTTCATTCATCATTTTGTTAAAATAATCCAAATATACAAATCTATACGTATTAACATCTGAAAAGTGGTCATAAAGTTGTATTAAAGTTCCCGACCCCCACAAGCCGCGGGCGCGCGAGGAAGAGCAGGTGCGGCGGCCTCGCACCCAGGCTAGCCCTGGCCATGCTCTGGCCACCCCCGGCCGCCCTCTGGCCAGCGGCGCCGACATGTCGGTGGCGATGGGCAGCAGAGAGGCCGGCGGGGCCAGTGGAGGCTGCCGGGGCGCACTGGTCTTCTTCAGAGGCCCCGGGGGCGGCCCGGCCTCCAACCCTGGCTCCCCGTGGGAGGACGCAGTCCCCAGAACTCTGGCGCCGGGGGCTGAGCCGGGTCCCCAGCCGACACCGCGCTGCTACACGCGGGGCAATGTGAGAGTGAGGTATGACCGCAAGGAGCTGCGGAAGCGGCTGGTGCTAGATGAGTGGATCGTGGAGCAGCTGGGTCGGCTGTACTACCTGCGAGGAAGAAGAAATGCCAGATGTAGAAACTGACATTGATGTTCTCCTTGCTGCAGACAGTGAAGAACAGAGAGCTTTAAAATTACAGGAAGTCCTCAGAGATTGCTACAGATAAACAGGAATTTATCAAAGAGCTGCTCACTCCGAACAGAGGCATGAGAAAACTGAGTCCTCCGCAGAAAAAGAGCGTATGATCCTAGTGCATGGTGGATCTCCCCAGGAGAGGAAGGTCCTGAGATTTGGACTACAGGAAAACATTTATTAAAGACGTTGTCCTCATGAACAACTTTTTTTTGGGTGAGGATTCTATGAGATGTTTATTCAAGAGTGTTCTTTTTTTTTTTGTTTTTTAAGGGTTTTCAGTGTAATATTTTAATAGCAAAGTTACCTGGCCCCAGACCAACCCATGATTCTCAAGCCAGGTGGACATCCAAGGATGGGATGTGCCAGGTAGCATTTTCCGCCATGATTCAGATGTTTAGCACCTCACGATACAGGGAAGATGGTTTTCTTACCACTTGTTCCATAATATTTTTACTTAAGTTGTACATTTGACTCCGATGTTCAATTTCTTGTACTTGTATATATCTACACACCACTCACTTACAATGTAGATGTGAGTTTTATTTCACAGTGGTAGAATATACTTGTGGTCGTCCTTTATTTGAAAGTCACAACGTGTGTTTCCAAGAGGCCGCTAGCATTCTCCATTTGAGTGCTGCCGACCTTCAAAATTCACTTTCTGCACCAAAGTGAAAAAATTCAGTGTATCCGTTATTTGAATGAGCTATGCTACAAAACTGTCTGGTCGGCCAAGGGCTTAATTTGTGGACTTCATGTTATTTCATTGATTGAGATGCTTTGCCAAATTATGTACTCATTGCCTCATGTGTGGTATGTTAAAGAGTTTTTTCTTCTTTTTTTTTTTAATTTGAAGAATTGATTGGATTTCATGATATCTGAGCACTCTGTGGCCTCTGAAAAAGGAAGCACCGTGTAGCAATTCATTCTCTGCTTTCAACCAAATACTGTGTATTCTTTCTAGATGAAAGCAGTTCAAAAGGGAGTTAGCAGATGGAATATCTTCCTCCTTAGAAGTAGATTCTCGTTGCTTCTATGCCTGGACAGCAGTAGACCATGGGGTGGTCTGCAAGTTGGAGCAGGTGGGGGGTGAGGGGCTTTGGGCACACAGTGCTCATCTCCCAATCTAGAAAGCCACCTTCTCTCAAGGCGGGTGATCCTGGAGCTTTGCATTGATGGTGTCTGTCATGGGATGTGATCAAGAACCCCGGGGCGCCAGTTGTGCCTGGCCCTCATTTACACCCCATCCCCTTGCTTGGAGTTAGGCCTGGGAACCTGACCTGTCCCCTCCATTGATACCAGCTCCTATGAGAAGGATCAAACTTCTGATGAGATGTCAAACTTCGGATGCGCCGTAAGCAGGGAAGAAGGTAAGAGTGGAAACTCTCCCTCCCCTCCAGCGGGCCAACGGCCTCCCACTGGATCCCCACCTACCATAAGATAGGTAGGGCCTCTAGGTTGGCCCTGGGAGGACAGGGCTCAGGAATTTTTTCAAATCAAGTGTGCTCTGAGCATATTTTATTTTTAAAAGAACTACGCTTGTGAATTTGATGTCTATGGGCAAGCTTTGGAAAATGTCTTTAATTTCGTAATGTTTCGTAATGTTTAATTTTGTAATGATTCATTTACAAGCTATTTACTCAAATAAATGGAGCTGCTTACACTTCTAAAAAATAAATTAAAGATTTTAGTCTGAATAAAATGTATCTGAGGAAGGTGTGGTTGGTAATTGAAGTCAAAGATATTTCCTTGTATTTCATCATGTGGAAGAACAAATTTTAAATATGAATTACTTTTGCTCAATGTAAAGAAAATATAAAATTGTAAATCAGTAGTATGTTTAGAAAGTTTAGGATTAAAACTTTGTTGGCAGGTTTTAAGTTTTCAATAAAAAATACCAAAGTGACATAAATATTTCCTATTTCCACCTTATGATATGTTAAGATAATGAAACAATGAAATTATGTATTTATATTGTGTGTTTTTATGTGTCTCATATATTAGGACCTATAACCCCTAGAGTAACCTTTGAATTAAGAGCAGAACTCTGTAATGGCTGACCAATATTTTGCCATATTTGGTAAATAAATTTCCAAAACTTATTTATTTTTTATATATAATCACTGTGATAACACAGTTCAGTTTGTAAACAGGGCCATGATTGTCACTCGTTAAAATGAATATCACCTTTTCTGCTACTTCCAAGACTGATTTTATCACAGAGCACATATATATTGTTAGTTAATGAATTATAATATTTGCAAATTTTAATATCATCTGCACACTTTTTTTACTATATACCTTTCAAATTAAAGTCATGCAGAATATTTTCCATCACATACATATATGAACATTTATACATTATCTATATTTCAGTAATTGTAGAAATATACTGTGGTTAACATGGAAAATTATAAGTGATATAAATATTACTAGAATAAAAATTAAAAAAAACAGCAACATAGTGCTGTATGACACAGGGAATCCTAATGTAAACTATGGACTATAGTTATTAGTATAATTATAATAATATATTTCCATCTGTTGTAGCGTAGGTACCACAGTAATGCAGGTGTAAATAATAGAGATGTATATGAGAATTCTGTATTTTCTGCATTTTTTTTTTCTATAACCCTTCAAATTCTCTAATTAAAAACAGGACATGAGTAGATACCAGATATAAAAATATATTGTGTAGGTGGTAATGTGTAAACAATCATATAATGGACAATTTACTTTGGACACCAATGCCTTAAAGAAAATTGTGATCATTTCTTTTGGAATTTAGAAAACTCATTTTGAAATATTTATTCAAAGGAAGTGGCATAACATTGTACACACATAATTGTATAGCATGGCAATATATGCAGCAATTATTAAAATAAAATGAATAAATAAAAAAATACCATCATATTTAAACAGTTTAAGATATGGCTCATAGAATAACATAAAAAGTAAAAATTAATATAAGATTTGAGTATGTAATTTACTAACTTGCCTAAATTGACATTCATATGACACTCTACCTAAATGTGCAAAATACATTTTCTTTCCAAATAAACTTTAATAATTTACTAAATTATACCACAGTCTGGGCCATAAAGAAGTCTGCACAAAGTTCAAAATGCTGGAACTGTACAGAATATGCTCATTGACCTCAGGTATAGAATAGAGGGATATTGAAATCTTTGAGTATAATTCTTCGTATGTCTATTTCTGCTAGCCAGTCTATCAGTTTGCTTTATGCATTTTGAAGATCTTCTGCTTTTTTTTTTTTTTT
>JAQZBX010105982.1:0-10794 GCA_029593785.1 Cabassous unicinctus
GCGATATGTAAAAATAGGCTAAGCTTCAATTTCACAAGAGAAGGTTCATGAGTGTAATCATCAATATCAAGGGCCTGGAGTAATGGTCAGTCCTCCTTCGTTAGGCACTGTCCATACATTCAGGGTGTGCTTGCCCCTATATTAGAGAATGTAGCTGTACTTCCCAGGGTCAGATATCAATATTTTTTCAGTCATTGTGGGGGTCAGCAATCACTGAGAAAGTATCTCATGACCACTTGAATATATTCATATGCCATAGAGGCTTGCCCTAGGTGCATCCCACCCACACATCCCCATTACTGATATTCCACACCAGTGATCCTCCTCTGCCATAGATGTGACACTTCTGTGATCCAAACCTCCCCAAAAACAAAGGGAAAAAATGAACAATAAAATAATAAGAAAATATAACCATGAAAAAATGCCAAATTAAAATTAAAAATAAAATAAAATAAATGTTTTATTGTGTCTTTCATCACCAAGAGATCTATTATCTTATATATACAGTGAAAATTTCTTCCATATATTCTCCCAGTGTATTTATTTACTGCTTATTCTTCAAAGAAGCTCTGGGTTACAATAAAGTCACATAGAAAATATAAAGTATTCTGATATACCCAGCCCTCTTCTCATCTTCCACACTCCCGTATTAATAATATTTTACATGTATATGGTATATTTGTTAGAACTGATGTACAAATATTGAAGCATTGCTCCTAATCATGGTTAATGGTTTACATTATTATTTACATTTTGCAACATACACATTTATAGGTTTTGACAAAATTTAAAATGGCCTGTATCCACCATTGTAAGATCATGAAGAACATTAAAATGCCCTAAAAATGCTCTATATTCTATCTATGGTATTATTCCCTCCCCCTCCCATTGGAACCTATACTAACTTCCAATTTTTGAAGAATAAAGTTCATAGTTACATGCAATAATATTGAGTGTTTGACATATTTTCTGTTATCTTTTATTAGGCACTGCTTGTATTCCTGAGAGATTCTTGCTCCTCTAATTCAGAACATAGCAGGACACCCCAGGACAGAAGTTTAATATTTTCTTGTTTATTGAGTGGGTCTCCAACCACTGAGATAACACATTATGACAAGATGAACACTTTCAAATTCCATAAGAACATGCCCCATGTGCACCCTATCCTGCATATTCCACTAACCCTGACAACCTGCATCATTAACCTTCCCCTGCAATATTTGCCAAAGAACGTACTGACCAATATAGTTTAAACCACAGACTTACAAATCCATACACATCATCTGCTCCTTCTTTGAGCCCTCCCCAGTGTTCCATGTATAGTCCAACTCAACACCACCACACTATTCCTTCTCACATTCCATCACTGTCAAACCCAATCTCATCACTGCACCACTCTCACACCCATCCATGTCCAATTTGCTCCTTCCACTTACATAGGTTTTGTCCATATTGATCATCAGCTCACCAACCTTTACTCCCTTTCTATCCCTGATAACCTATCTTCCAGATTCTAACTCTGTGAGTCTGATATAATTGTTTAACTCCTATCAATGAAGCCATGTAATATTTTTCCAGCTGTGACTGGCTTACTTCACTTAACATAAGGTCTTCAAGATTCCTCCATGTTGTCCCTTGTGTTAATACTACTATGATTCTTGCAGCAGAGTAATATTCCATTGTATGTATATACCACAATTTGCTTATCCATTCATCTGTTGATGGACACTTGTGTTCTTTCCACCTTTTGGCAATAGTGAATAGTGCCACTATGAACATTGGTGTGCATATATCTGTTCATGTCCCTGCTTTCAATTCTTCTGTGTATATACCCTATCCAGAAGTGGGATTGATGAGTCATATGGAAGTTCTATATTTAGGTTCCTGAGGAACTGTCCACAATGTCTGCACCATTCTATACTCCCACCAGCAGTTTATAAGTATTTCCTTTCCTCCAGATCCTCTCCAAACTTCTATTCCTCTGTTTTTCTTTTTTTTTTTAATAGCCAACATTCTAATAGGTAGAAGATGATATCTCATTGTAGTATTGATTTGCATTTCCCTAATAGCAGATGATGTTGAGCATATTTTCATGTGCTTTATAGACATTTGTATTTCTTCTTTGGAGAAGTGTCTGTTCAAATCTCTTGTCCATTTTTAAAATGGCTTTTTTTTTTTGAGATGTAGGATTTCTTCATATATCTTGGATATTAGTCCTTTATCAGATAAGTGGTTACCAAATGTTTTCTCCCATTGAGTAGTGTGGCAGTTTGAGATTAGTTACAAATCCCAACAAAGAGAAAGATTATGTTTGTAAACTGGTCTGTTCCTCTGGGTGTGATACACTTTGATTTTATAAAATTCAAAGGTTTCAAGTTTATTTGATAAAAATCAATTTAGGGCTTTTGATTGGAACAAGTCAGTAAGGCCTGACTCAGGTTGAGTCAACACACCCTTGGTAAGCCTATGTAAATGGACACTCACTTAAGAAGGCACATGGGAAGAGAAAGTTCCATAGATGCCAGAGGAGAGAACTTTGTCAGTTTTGATCCTGGAGCCACAGGAAGAGATATGAGCCATTTACCTGTTGTTTCAAAGTTGAAGATAGTGCAGCTGAGCAGCTGAGAAGCTATGAGAGACAAGCCTTATGACATCTTGCAGCTGAGATTGGGAAGAACTTGGGCCCATGAAGCCTCAAGAGGAAGAGGATACCCCAGAAGGAGAGACCCAGCAGAGATCAACAATCATCTTGCTTCAACATATGGCAACTGACTTTGGTGAGAGACCCACCTTTATTTGGACTCTTTAAGGTCTTGTAACTGCAAGATTTTACCTAAAATAAATATCCCATATAAAAGCCAACCAATTTCTGATAGTATGAATCAGCATTCATTTGGCAGACTAATACAATTAGGCAACTTTTTCACTTTCTTGACAAACTCTTTTGATGTGCAAAAGTTTTTAATTTTGAGGAAGTCCAATTTATCTATTTTATCTCTCATTGCTTGTGCTGTGGATATAACGTTTATGAAACCATATCCTAGTATAAGAGCTCATAGACACTTCCCTACATTATCTTCTAGGAGCTTTATGGTCTTGGCTCATATGTTTAGGTCTTTGAGCTTGAGTTAAATTTTGTATAAGAAATGAGATGAATATGGATTTCCAGTTTTCCAAATACCATTTGTTGAAGTGGTCATTCTTTCCTAGCTGCGTAGACTTGGTGGCCTTGCTAAATATCAGTTTACTGTATATGCAAGGATATATATCAGAACTCTCAATTTGGTTTCATTGGACTGTATGTCTATCCTTGTGTCAATACCACACATTTTGACCACTGTAGCTTTCTAATATGTTTACAGTCAGGTACTATAATTCCCCCAATTTCATTTTTCTTTTTCAATATATTTTTTGCTATTGAGGGCCACTTCCTTTCCAAATAATATTCACAATTAGCATTTCCAATTCAGTAAAATATGCTCTTGTAATTTTTATTGAGATTATATTAAATCTGTAAATCAATTTGGGTGCCACAGACATCTTAATGATATTTAGTCTTCCAAACCGTGAATATGGAATATTTTCCATTAATTTACATCTTTGATTTTCATTAACAGTGTTGTGCAGTTTTCTGTGTACAAGTCCTTTAAATCATTAGTTAAATTTATTTCTAGGTATTTTATTCTTTTAGTTGCTAATGTAAATGATTTTTTTTTCTAGATTTCCTCCTCAGAGTGCTCATTATTGGTGTACAGAAATGCTACTGGTTTCGCCATGTTTATCTTATATCCTGCCATTTTACTGCACTTATTTATCAGCTCTAGAAGCTTTTTAGTAGATTTCTCAAGGCATTCTATGTATAGAATCTTATCATTTGCAAAAATTGAAATTTTTATTTCTTACTTTCCAATTTGGATGTCTTTTGTGATTTTTTCTTGACTAAGTGCTTGAGCAAGCACTTCTAATACAAAGTTATATAAGAGCTGCAAGAGTGGGTATCCATATCTTTTTCCAGACCTAAGATGGAAAGTCTTTAGCATTACAGCTTTGAATATGATGTTAGCTGTGTTTTTCATATATACCATTTATCATGTTGAGGAAGTTTACTTTTATTCCTAACTTTTGAATTTTTTTAAATCAAGAAATGATAAATTTGGCCAAATGCTTTTTCTGCATCATTAGAGATTCTTATGTGATTATTGTATTTCATTCTGTTAATGTGGTGTGTTACATTGATTTTCTTAGGGTAAACCACCCTTGCATAACTGGGACGAATTCCACTTGGGCACAGTGTATAATTCTTTTGATGTGTTGTTGAATATGATTAACAATATTTTGTTGAGGATTTTATCATCCAGGTTCTTTAGAGAAATTGGTCTATAGTTGTCTTGTGGTTTCTTTGTGTGCTTTTTGGTATTAGGATGATGCTGGCATCATGCAATGATTTAAGCAATGTTCTTTTCGCTTATATATTTGGAAGAGTTTAACTAGGATTGCTGTTATTTCATTCCAGAATGTTTGGTAGGATTCACCTCTGAAGTCATTTGGTCCTGGCCTCTTCTTAGTTGGTAGGTTTTTGAGAACTAATTCATTCACATTACTTGTGGTTTCTCTAATGCATTAATCAATTTCTTCTTTCATAGTCGTAGCCTGCTTGTGTTTTTCCAGAAATTTGTCCATTTCATCTAAGTTATCCATCTTGTTAGCATACAGTATTTCAAAGTATTCTCTTTTGATTCTCTTTGTTTCTGTGGGATCAGTGGCAATAGCCCCTTCTGTTTTTTATTTTATGTGTTTGCATCTTCTCTTTTTTTCTTTGTTAGTCTAGCTAAAGGTATGTCAATTTTATTAATCTTCTCAAAGAATGAGCTTTTAGTTTTGTTAATTTTTCTAGTTTTTTTTTTTTTTACTATTGTTGTTCTCAATATCATTTATGTCTACCCTTGCATTTGTTATTCCTTTCTTTCTGTTTGCTTTGGGATTAGTTTGTTATTCTTTTATAAATACTCCAGGTGTACAGTTAGGTCTTTGGTTTTAGCTCTTTCTTGTTATTTAATATAGTCATTTATGGTTATAATTTTCCCTCTCAGAACTGCTTTTGCTGCATCCTATAGGTTGTGATATGTTGTGTTTTCATTTTTCATTCATTCCAAGGTAGTTAATATCATTTACAATTTCTTCCTTGTCTCACAGATTATCTAAAAGTGTGTTGTTTAACTTCCATACTTTTGTGTCTATTCCAGTTTTCTGCCACTTACTGATTTCCAGCTTCATTCCTATGTGGTCATAGAGATAATCATAATTTCAATCTCCCTGAATTCACTGAGATTTGTTCTGTGACTTAGCATATTGATCATTCCTGGGGAATAATCAATGTGCGTTCCAGAAGAATGTATATCCTGCTGTATTTTGGTGTAATGTTCTGTATATATGAATTAGGTCTAGATCCTCTAAATTATTATTCATTGTAGCTGTTTATTAATAACCTTTCATCTAGATGTTCTATCTAAAGGTGATTATGGTATATTAAAGTCACCCACTATAATTGTAGAGGCATCTATTTAACCACTTAGTTTTTCCAATGTTTGCCTAATGTATTTCAGGACACTGTGTTTAGGTGAATACATTTTTATGATTGTTCTTCTTGATAGGTTATACCTTTTTTTAATATATAGCATCCTTCTTTGTCTCGTACAATAATTTTGCATGCAAAGTCTATTTTGTCCGACATTAGCATAGCTACAACCACCCTTTTTTGTTTATTGATTGAAATAAAATCATTTTCCAACCATTGACTTGCAACCTCTCTGCCTCCCTGGGTCTAAGGTAAGTTTCTTTTAGACAATATATTCAATAGTTGGGTCATATTTCCTTATCCATATTGCCAATCTGTGTCTCTTGATTGGAGAGTTTAATCTATTATCATTCAATGTTATTACTGTCAAGACATTATTTATATTAGCCATATTTACTTTAGGTTTATATATGTCAGATTTTTTAAACAAATCAATTTTATTGATATATATCAATAATGCATATAATTTATTCAAAGTGTACAATCAATGGTATTTGGTATAATCACATATTTGTCCTGTCATCACTTCAATATTCATTAAAGCATTTTCAGTATTTCAAAATAATAATAACAAACAAAATAAAAGACACAAATAAGAAAATTCCTCACCCCTGAATCTCTGTTTCCCCTGCTGTACATAGCTGTTATTTGTGGCTACCTTGCCCAATTATTTATTTGTTTATTAAGCAGTATTATTGAGATATATTCACATACCATATGATCTATGCAAAGTGTATAATCAATGGCTTTTTTTTAGCATTTAAAAAGTCCTTTATTATAAAATTGTAAAATAAATAGAAAAATAGATTGAAAGAAATTACAAATTTTAAGAGAGTGCATGACCAGGTTATATTTAATATAATAAACTATAAAAAATAGCATAACAACAACATTTATGAATGTAAATAATAATTAAAATATAAACAAAATTATTTAAAACTATTCTAATTTTTATATTACAAATCTAACTATTGGACATAATAATCTCTAAATATGAAAACAATTATTGGTTTAGTTATTTAACTTCCATTTAAGCCATAATTCTTTCAAGATACTCATAATCCTATTTTGGAATTGAATTACAGCAGATAACATTTTACTAACTCATAATTTTCTGAGGCAGAAAAACTCAAAATCTTGTTCAAGAGTAATCATGCTAAAAGATTATAGATCCATATAGATTATTTTAATTAAAAATTATGAATAAGAACAGTTTAAAAAATGAAGTATCCAAAAATATATCTCTTCTCCAGCCTTGCTCAAATAAAAGTAAAATTTTATTTTGTATGAAAATAATTACAGAATACTGATGATGGGAACAATTTGCCAGTTGCCTTGAGTATTTATTGTTCATGTACTATAATGTTGTTATTTCACATTTACCTGGTTAACTCCAGCTCTCTTTTGTTACTATTTCCATGGAATACCTTTTTTCCAACCTTCAATTTTAACCTGGCTGTTTCCTTATGTCTCAGGTGGGTCTCCTGTAGACAACATATATTTGGCTCATATTTTTTTATCCATGCTATCAGTCTATGTCTTTTGATTGGGGTGTTCAATCCATTAACATTCAACATTATTACTGCAAAGACATTATTTGCTTAATCCATTTTGTTCTTCAGTTCTTTGTTGTCATATCATTCTATTGTCTGCCTCCTTATCCTTTAATTTACCCTTCTTTAAAATCTTCATTTCTAAACTCTTTTCCAAATTTCTTGCCCTTGTTTTTTCATTTCAGGCTGCAGTATCCCATTTAGTAACTCTTGCAAATCTGGTCTTTTGGCAACATATTCTATCAGTTTTTGTTTTTCTGTAAAGACTTTGAACTCATCTTCATTTTTGAAGGACAGCTTTGTAAGATACAGCATTCATTTTTGGCTTGCAGTTGTTTTTCTTTTTTTTTTTTTCTTTTAGCTTCTTACCTTTGTAATATCCCTGCCTTCTGTCCTCCATGTTTTCACATGAGAAATCAATGCTTAATTTTATTGAACTTGCCTTATATGTGATGGATCTCTTTTCTCTTGCTACTTTCAGTATTCTCCCCTTCTCTTGATTATTTGACAAATTTATAATTATATGTCTTTAGGTAGACCTCTTAGGATTTATACTGTTTGGGGTGCACTGCACTTCCTGGCCATGTATGTCCATGTCCCTTAAAACGTTGGGAAATATTCAGCCATTATTTCTTCCAACCTTTTTCTGCCTCCTTTCCCTTCTAACTGTGTGTTGCCTATAATGTATATGTTTGTGCATTTCATGTTGTCATTCAATTACCTGTGTCCCTGCTGAGTTTTTTCTTTTTAGCTATCTTTTTTACTATCTGTCTGATTTCACTTGTACTATATTTGATGTCACTAATTTTTCCTCTGCCAGTTCAAATCTGCTGTTATGTGCTTGTTGCATATTTTTTATTTCTTGCATTGTGCATTCATCACCATCAGATCTATTATCTTTTTAAGTATATTTGTGATTCCTTAAGTATGTTCCCCCAGTCTATTCTTAATATCCTCTATATCTACCTTCACTTCACTAAGTTAATTCATGTTATTATTATTTTTTTTGACATCGTTGATTAGCTTTTCCACATTGTGCATCTTCTTCTGTCTTTTAGTTTGTTCATTAGACTGGGCCATTTCTTCTTGTTTTTTAGTATGACTTGTACTTTTTAATTTTTTGTCTAGACATCTGTTTATCTTGATGGGCTTATTCAGATGGTTAGCTTCTCTTTCTATACTAGGGTTTTATTTTGTTTATTTTTGTGTGGTAAGGATCATTTTTGACACTTGCTTCCTCTTATTCTATAGCCTTGTAGTTGTGTCTATGTGGCCTTGAAAAATATTAAAACCATAGAAAGGAAAAGAGGGATGAAAAGGAAAAGAATCATAGTAATAATTTTTAAAAAAGATAGAAAAGGAACCACAAAAGACCCAGGGAAATAATTAAGTAATAATAATAAAATATCATAAAAAAACAAAAAGGAATTAAATGAAAAAAGTGTGAATGAAAACAAGAAACAAGAAAAAAGAGAAAAATGATAATAAAACAGAACACTGGAAAGATAAGAAGAGAAGAAAAACCAGAAGAAAAGTAATAAAATGAAAACCAATCAGGAAAAGGTAGAATAAAAAAGCAATGGAAGAAGGAAAAATGAAAGTAAAGAAATAAAGAAACTAAGGAGAACAAATAAGGAAAAGGGAAAGAGGAAACAATGAAAGAGAAAAAACAACAACAACAAAAAACAAAATAAAAATCCAAGAAAAAACAGGCTTCCCTCTTAGTCCCCTAGTAAACATCCCAGGCTGCTGGTGTTCATCAATCAATCACCCTGCAGCCTGCTTTCCACAAGTAAAATAACAAGTTTTAGTGAATAAAATAAAGAATAAAAATAAAATAAGAAAATGATAATAATCTAAAAAAAAACTCTACAGGTTATGAAGTCTTCTGAAAACTTATAATCTCTCCCTGACCACTTTCTTTTAGGAAAGTTGGGCTTCTAACAGTTTTTCAGCTACTTCTCTTGGCTTCCTTCACTCCAGGACAGGTTAGGTGCCTGTCTCAGCCCCTTCAGTGACCTAATTCCTTTCTCATCCAGGGCAGTTGGTTGTGACTGCCTGCTGGATCAGATCCTCCTCACCTCTCGCTTTGTCTGCTTCATTGCTGGCTTGGGTAATTTTTTGAGATTCAGTGGAGACTCAGCTGTCTAAACTTACTGAAGGGAAACTACTTTCTGCCCTCCACAAGAACCTCTTCCAGGGAAGAGAATATTCTGTTCCACTCAGTTGGCTGCAGTGAGCCAGGAGTTTTATCAAGGCTATTCACCTTGAGGGTGTGGCATATGTGCCATTCTCAGCCACAAGGGTGAGTAACTCATGGTTTTCCTTTGACCTCTTGTCTTCCTGTCCCTCTCAGTCCTGGATGATGTGCAGCACTCTCCAATTTGGCAGATCCCCAAAGCAGTTCCCTTGGATAAATTTTTTCCCTTCTTCCTCCATTGTCTTTGTAAGACAGTTGAGCCCTGCCTACCTCAGAAGATTATTTTGGAAAGTGTAACTAAGAGAGTAAGAAGAGAAACAAAAATAAGATATGACATAAGCCTAGAGATAGAGTGGTGGAAGCAATACTGCCTTTACAGAAATAACATTGAATGTTAACATATTAAACACACCAATTAAGAGATATAGATTAGCAGAATGTATATTTTAAATATAAACCATTTTTATGCCCTCTGAAAGAGACTCACATTATACCCAAGATGACAAATAGATTGAAAGTGAAAGTTTGAGAAATGCTATTCCATTTAAATAGTATCCAAAAAAGAGTTGGGGCTGCTATACTTATATCAGATAAAATAGACTTTAAATACAAAACTGTTATAAGGGACAAAGAAGGCCATATATATTAATAAAAGTGACAATCTTCCAAGAAGAAAGAAAAAGAAAAAGAAAATATTTATGCACCTAACCAGGACGTCACAAAATACATGAGGCAAACACTCACAAAACTCAGGGTAGAAATAGATGCCTCTGCAATCATAGTGGGGAACTTCAATAAACCACTCTCAGCAATAGATAGAACATTTTGACAGAGGATCAATAAAAAAAGAGATCTTGAATAATACATTAGAAGAACTAGACCTAAAAGATATATACAAAATATAGCATCCCAAAACAGCAAAATATACATTGATGTCGAATGCTCATGGGTGATTATCCAAGATAGAACACAAGTTAATCATAAAACATGTCTCAATGATTTTAGAAAGATTAAAATAATAAAAAAGCTCTTTGTCTTTTACCACAATAGAATTAACCTGGAAATAAATAATGGACAAAAGACAAAAATATACAGAAAATTCACAAATATATGAATTTTAAACAACAAACTCTTAAAATAATCACTGGGTGAAAGAAGAAATTGCAAGACAAATCAGTCAATATCTCAAAAAAAATGAGAATGAAAACACAACATATCAAAAATTGTGGGATGCATTGAAGTCAGCGGTGAGAGGGAAAATTATAACCTAATGCGTACATTAAAAAAGAAGAAAGGGCTAAAATCAAATACCAAATTTCACATCTGGAGGAAATAGTAAAAGTACTGCAAATTAATCCCTAGGAGGCAGAAGAAAAGAAATAACAAAGATTAGAGCAGAAATAAATTATGTCAAGAACTACAACAACAAAAAAAAACAATAGAGGGAATTAAAACAAAAGCTGGTA
>JAQZBX010105983.1:0-10793 GCA_029593785.1 Cabassous unicinctus
TTTTTTTTTTTTTTTTTTGTGGATCAAACAAAATGTTACACAATATATTTAGTTCATAGTAACGCATTCATACAGTATTTGTCCTTATGTGATTTTTCATCTGTAAATGATATTAAAATATTTGTGATCTGATGATCAAAAGTAGTGATAATAATACTGTGGCTTATTACTTACATTTGTAATTGATGGAGAGACTAAATTTCAGTGATACTTTAGTGAAAACAAAAACATATTTTTCCATCCAACTTCATCACACACTTTCTGTCCATTAATTTTTTTCCCACATCATAAAATTTATTTATAAACAAGTTTTGGATTACATAAAAGTTATATTGAAAGTATAAGGGATTCCCATGTACCCCGTCCCCCTCCCACATTTTCCCCTATTAATAACATTTTATATTATTATGGTACATTTGTTACAATTAATGAACAAATATTGAAATATTGCTTTTACCAAGGTCAATAGTTTTCATTATGGTTTACATATTTCACTGTACAGTTTTATAAAATTTGACAAAATGTGGAACAGCCTGTAAGTGCCATTTCAAATTAATGTAGAAAATTCCAATGCCCTAAAAATGCCCTATATTCCACATATTCTTTCCTTCCCCTCCCCTAAGAACCTCTGGTAACCACTATCTTTATATCAATGTTACAACTTCTTCTGATACTACAATAAGAAATCTACTTTGCACCCTGGTTGCATTTCCCCCATTATATTTGTTAATTCCTCATTCTTGAGGATTTTGGCATGGTGATGCCTACTCTGCTTCAGATTTAGAGGGGGCCTAGATCTTATGGAGCAGATGGAAGGAACTGTTTTACCTTCAGTTGTAGATAATCTTTGTTTTGGGGGATGGGAATTGGCCATCATCTCTTTGTTAGTTGTCCTTGACGAGTCTGATGGACTTGAGGGTAGGTGTTGGCTGCAATTTTACTGAGATTCAGGGCTCAACTGGCATATGAACAGACAGAAGATTTAAGTCTCTGGGAGGTATATTTAATGGGTATAGTGCTAATTGCAGGTTTAACTAAAAGTGGTAGAAGAATCATTTGTAGGGAAATTACAAATAAGTGCAACTCTGTTACATTGAGGAAACAGGTTACCATATATTCCAAGGAAAGACTCATTGATGAGGTGCCTTTCCTATGGTGTGTGCCTTGCCTATGGTGTCTTATGTTTCTAGAGACCTTGGGAACACGATTGTTTGGGTTTTGTTTACTGTGGAAGTTAGTGAGTTATACCTAGGATGTGCATAAATGTAACTTCTGAATCTTTGAAATCTCATAGCCATAAAAATTCTTTTGAATTTAATGTTCTCCCCTTTTGGTCAAGGTCTTCTTCCAAATGTATTATTTGCTGGCACTTGGTATTAATCCCTTGGTATTAGGGAGGCTCATCCTCAGGAGTCATGTCCCACACTGGGGTGAAGCTAGTGAGTTCATTTGCTGAGTTTGGTTTAGAGAGAAGCCACATTTGAGTAACAAGGAGGTTTTAAGGAAGTAACTCTTAGGTAATAGTTATTATTAGGCTAAGTTTCAACTTTACAAGAATAAGGATCTTAAGTACAAGTATTAATATCATAGGTTTGGCATATTGGTCTATTTTCCTTTTATTAGGCACTACCTATATACTCTAGAGATACCTGCCACTCTGAGAATTTAGCAGGATTCCCTAGGATGGGAATTTATTATTTCTTTGGTTACTGTGTGCGTCTCCACCCACTGATAAAACATTCTATGATCACATGAACACATTCATATTCCATAGAGGCATATCCCAGGTGTAACCTTCCCAACACATCACCTCATCACCAAAAAAGTACACGAATGACCCTCCCGTGCCATAGATACTGAAAGAACACTCCCACAGCTCTATTCTCAATCATAGTCCTCATCTTTCCCAGAGTTCATCTATTATTTCCTCCAGGCTTTTCTCCAGCTCCAGGGATGTCCCATCCCATCCCCCTAATTGCACTAACTCACACTCCAACACTATCCACTCCATTTAAAACACTGCATCCCTATCACATCCATCTACTGTCCATGGCCAAATCACCACCAATCACCTTATAATAGATTCTGCCCAGATTGAGCATTGGCTCACCATTCTCTATTCTCTTTTTATTTCCTGATACCATATCTTCCAGATTCTACATCCCTGAGACTGCTCAATATGCTAAGTACATATCAGTGAAATCATGCAGTATTTGATCCTTAGTGACTAGCTTACTTTATTCAACATAATGTCTTCAAGCTTCATCCATGTTTTTACATGTGTCAAAACTTCATTCCTTCTTATAGCTGAGTAATACTCCATCTTATGTATATACCACATTTTGTTTATCAGTTCATCCATTGATGGACACTTGAGTTTGTTCCAGCTTTTTGAAATTGTGAATAATGCCATGATGAGCGTTGGTGTGCATATATTTGTTTGCAGTCCTGCTTTCAATACTTTTGGGTGTTGTATTAGCCAGCCAAAGGGGTTATGATGCAAGTTACCAGAAATCTTTGGCATTTATAAAGAGTATTTATTTGGGGTAGAAGCTTACAGTCACAAGGTCATAAAGCTTAAGATACTTCCCTCACCAAAATCTATTGCCATGTGTTGGAGCAAGCAGGTTGCCAGTCTCTGCCAGGGTTCAATCTTCCTCTTCCTCTTAAGGTTTGTGGGCCCAGATTTTCCAATCTCAGCTGTAAGCTGGGATAAGTCTCATCTCTCTTCAGAGGTTTGCTTCTTTCTGAGCTCAGCTACAGCTGCTGGCTATCAGGCTTTCTCTCTTCCCAGGGCCTCTGCCATGTCTGTGGAGCCATCTCTATTCCTCTCTGCTCTTCTGTGTCTTTAATTCCAGGGGCTCCAGCATCAAAAACTCTAATTCTGTCCCCTGCAGTGTTATTTTTTCTGTGAGTTCCTGCCCCAGGGACTCAATGTCCTACAGATGTGGCCAAATCAAATCCCAAATCTTAATCAAGTATAAGTGAAACCTTTTAATGTAATACAATCTAATATGCCCAGAAGAACAGACCAATTTACAAGCACAATCCAATATCTATTTTTGGAATTCATAAACTATGCCAAACTGTTACAGGTATATTCCTACAATTGAGGAAATTCATATGACAATTCTATATGTAGCTTCCTTAGGAACTTCCAAATCATCCTCCACAGTGGCTGCACCATTCCACCTTCAACCAACAGTGGAGAACTGTTCCTATTCCTCCACATCCTCTCCCACACTTGTAGTTTTCTGTTTTTTAAATAGCAGCCAGTCTAATAGGTGTAAGATGTTATCTCATTGTAGTTTTGATTTGCATTTCCCTAATAGCTGCAGATATTGAACATCTTTTCATGTGCTTTTTAGCCAGTTTTATTTCCTCTTTGGAAAAGTGTCTATTCAACTATCTTGCCCATTTTTTAAAAAATGGGTTGTTTGTCTTTTTATTAGTCAAATTTAAGATTTCTTTATATATGTTGGATGTTAGACCTTTGTCAGATAAGTGGGTCCCATTGAATAGACTGACTTTACACTTTCTTGACTCCTTTGAAGCACAACAGTTTTAATTTTGAGGAGATACCATTTATCTATTTTTTCTCTCATTTCTCTTGCTTAGGTATAAAAGTTATAAAACCATTTTCTACTACAAGATCTTGTAGATGCTTACTAACATTATCTTCTAGGAGATTTATGGTTTTGGCTCTTATATTTAGGTCTTTGCCCCATTTTAGTTAATTTTGGTATAGGGGCATGAGATGGTGGTCCTCTTTCATTCTTTTGGATTTTGTTGAAGACACTATTCTTTCCTGGTTGAGTGGACTTTGTGACCTTGTCACTTATGTGAGGATCTATATCTGAATTCTCAATTTGGTTTCATTGGTCAGTATGTCTATCCTTGTGGCAAAATCATGCAGATTTGGCCAATGTAGCTTTGTAGCAAGGTTTAAAGTCAGGCAGCATGATTTTTCTATTTTTTTTTCTTTCTCAAGATATTTTGGGCTATTTAGGGTCTCTTACATTTCAAAATAATTTTGATAACTTGCTTTGCTAGATTTCTGGGGGGATTACATTGACTATGCAAATGAATTTGGGTAAGATAGACATCTAAATGATATTTAGGCTTCCAATCCATAACATGGATTATTCTTCCACTTATGTAGGTTTTCATTGATTTCCTTTAGCAATGGTGTGAAGTTTTCTGTGTACAAGGCCTTTGCATCCTCAGTTAAATTTATCTGTAGCTATTTGATTCTTTTAATTGCTATTGTAAATGTAAATTTTTTCTCAATTTCCTTCTAAGTTTGTTCATTATTATTGTTCAGAAATAATACTGATTTTTGTGTGTTGATCTTGTATCCTGCCACTCTACTAAACTTATCAGCTCTAGAAGCTTTATTGTAATTTTTTTGGAAATTACTACATATAGGAACATGTCATCTGCATATATTTAAATTTTCACATTTCCTTTCCAATTTGGATTCCTTTTATTTCCTTTTCTTGCCTAAATGCTCAAGCAAATAATTCTAACATAATGTTAAATACGAGTGGTGACAGTGGGCATGCTTGTCTTGATCCAGATCTTAGAGAGAAAGACTTTAGCATTTCCACATGGAGTATTTACAGATGACTTCTACCAATCATTCCAGAAAGAATTAATACCAATCCTGCTCAAACTCTCCCAAAAAATTGAAGAGGAAGGAACATCATCTAACTCACTCTATGATGACAACATCACACTAATACCAAAGTCACATACAGATGCCAAAAGTAAACTATAGAGCAATCACTCTAATGAATTTAGATTCAAAAATCCTCAACAAAATTGTTGCTAATCAAATCAAGCAACACATAAATCAAATTATACACCATGATCAAATGGGTTTTATTACAGGTATGCAAGGATGATTCAACATAAGAAAATCAATCTATGTAATCCACCACATTAACAAATTGAAGGAAAAAATCACATGATCATCTCTATAAATGAAGAAAAGACATTTGACAAAATATCCAAGTAGTTACTGATTTCTTTGGCAATTTCCTCCTTGACCCACTGATTGTTTAAGAATCTGTTGTTTAACTTCCATGTATTTGTGCTTATTCCGGTTGATACTTGCTAATTTCCAGGGTCATTCCACTGTGATCAGAAAAATTGCTTTGTATGATTTCAATCTTTCTAAATTCATTGAGACTTGTTTTATGCCCCAGCATGTGGTCTATTCTGGGGAATGATCAATGAGAACACAAGAAGAATATATATCCTACTGTATTTGTATTCAAGATCTCTGTTTCTTTATTGTGCCTCTGTCAAGATGCTCTGTCTAATGTGATAACGGTGTATTGATGTCCCCCACAATGATTGTAGAAGCATCTCTTTTTCCCCTTATTTTTGCCAGTATTTTCCTCATGTATTTTGGGGCACCCTGGTTAGGTGCATAAATATTTATGATTGTTCTTTATTCTTGGTATAGTGCCCCTATTATTAATATATAGTTTCTGTCTTTGTCTCTTACAACTGCTTTGCATTTAAATTTCATTTTGTGTGATATTAGTTTAGCTACTCCTGTCATTTTCTGATTACTGTTTGTAGTAATGTAAAGTCATTTTCCAATCTTTCACTTGCAACCTATTTGTGGGTCTAACGTGAGTTTCTTTTAGACAGCACATAGGTGAGTCATATTACATTATCCATTCTGCCAATCTGTGTCTTTTGATTGGAGAGTTTAATCCATTAACATTCAATGAAATTACTGTATAGGCAGTACTTATTGTAGCCATTTTTTCTTTAGGCTTATATATGTCAAATTTTATTTTTATTTCTCTTCTTATCCTTTTAGTTTTTCTTACTAATAATCTTCCTTTCTACACTCTTCTCCAACCCTCTCTCTCCTGTTTTTTTCTTTCAACTTGAGAAACTGTTTTTAGTATTTCTTGAAGGGCAGGTCTCTTGTTGACAAATACTTTCAATCTCTGCTTATTTGTGAATATTTTGAACTCAACTTCATTTTGAAAGACAATTTTGCTGCATACAGAATTCTTGGGTGGCAGCTTTTTTTCCTTTCTGTACCTTAACTATGAAATACCATAGCCTTCTCACCTCCATGGTTTCAGATGAGAAATCAGCACTAAATCTAATTGAGCTTCCTTTATATGTGATGGATCTCTTTTCTCTTGCTGCTTTCAGGATTCTGTCTTTGTCTTAGTGTTTGGCAATCTTGTAAGTATGTGTCTTGGGGTAAGTCTGTTAGGATTTATTGTGCTTGGATTATGCTGCATTTTCTGGATGTGACATCCTTGTCCCTCATAAGAGTTGGGAAATTTTTGGCCATTATTTCCTCAAACAATCCTTCTGCCCCCTTTGTCTTCTTTTCTCTTCCTTGATGCCCATAATGCATATGTGTGTGTGTTGTGTTGTTATTCAATTCCCTGAGTTCCTGCTGGATTTTTTCCATTTTTTGTCTATCTGTTCTAGAACCAGATGTCTTATCTTTGACATTGCCTATTCTTTCCACTGCCTGTTCAAAATGCTATGTGCTTCTAGTGAATTTTTAATTTCTTGCATTATGCCTTAATCACTGTAAGATCTGTTATCTTTTTATGCATGTTTCCCCAGTATCTTCTTGATATCCTTAATATCTTCCTTCATTTTATTGCATTGATTAAGGATATTTGTTTGGACATCTTTGATTAGTTGTTACACATTGTGAATTTCCTCTTGCTTATTAGATTATTCATTAGACTGTGCCATGACTTCTCAGTATGGCTTGTAATTTTTTTTACTGATATATGGGCATCTTTTTATATTCATGGACTTTTTCAGTTGGTTAGTTTCTTTTTCTAGTTTAGGGTTTATTTTTTTTTGGTTTTGTGTAAAAAGTTTTCTTAATGTTTAGTTCCACTTATTCTATATCTTTTTAGTTGCCTGTGTTAAACTGAAACATTATTAGATACATAAAAAGGGGGGGGGAAAGAAGAATAAGATAAAAAGAAAGGAGAAAGAACAAAATAAGGGATGGAAAAATAAATGATAAAAGGATAAAATAGTAAAAAAGAATAAAAATTACAAAGGTGAAAAAAGAAACAGAAAAAAAATAAGATAAAAGAGAATAAAAGACCAGACAAATAAGAAAAGAAGAAAAAATGAAGACAAAACAAGGGAAGGCAGAAAGGAAGAGGAAAAAATGAAAAAAGCAAATAAAATAAAGATAGAAAGGAAGGAGGAAAGAGAAAGAAAATAAATAAACAAACAAACAAACAAACAAACACACCTCCAGCAGCAGTCTCAAGATACAATGTCAGCCAATCAATCACCCCTATAGCCAGCCTCTTCCCAGGTATCTGTAAGGAAACAGAGGAGCAAAATGAAACAAATATAAATCCTCTCTCTATGCTCCTCTTCCCAAGCCTGCTTGACTCAAGGCTCCCCTCCTCTCCAGGAACAAGTTGGGTTTGTGTAAGCCCTCCAGATCTCCTCCACCCTCCTCTCTTTCCCAGGGGGCTGGCTCAGTGCCTCCTGCCTCTTAGCCCATTGTATGACTTCCTTGGCTCTTCTCTTTCTTCGGGGCTGGCTGGTGGCCTGTTAACCCACCTGATCTCCTCCTTTCTGCACTCTCCTTGTAACAGGTTAGGTGCAGGGCCGAGGTTCTCCTTTTCCCTGTAGCTGGCTGGGAGGTGGTCTGCCTGCACAATCATATCTCCTCTGCTCCAGTTACACCCTGAGCCAGCTGGGTGCCAGCCGGCACTCCCAGTTACCTTGTGGCTTCCCTCCCCTCAAAAGTTGGCTAGTCCCTGGCATGAACCCAACTGGCTGGTGGCTCTTATCTTCCCCAGGCTGACTTCGAGCTAGTCTGTTTGCTGATTGCCCCCTCTCTGCTACACTCTCCTCCTGAGCCGGCTGGGACACAGCCCACAGAACTGATTACCCCATGGTTTCCCTCCACTCATGAGCCTGCTGGATATTAGCATGAACATCTCCCTGCCGGGGGGTGAAAGGGGTTCTCCTCAGTCTCTTAGCCAGCTGGGCACTAGTCTGCTAGGAGGATCAACTCCCTGGCTTCCCTCCACCCGGAGCAGTCTGGTCACCGCCACCTCTGCAGGCACCCTCTCTTATAGCCCCCATGGTCCAGTGCCTTCGCTTATGCCAGGCAAGCCTGCCTAACTTCCTGAAGTTTCTGGAGGAGGCATGCAGCCTGCCATTCCCTTTTCTGACATCATGTATCACCTTCTCACTGATTTTTCAAGATGCTGTTATTGATGGTGCTATTATTCATTTAGAAGACTTCCATTTATATCTTTTTCAAATAATGAAGGGCTTTGTTTACTGTCTTGCTTCATGAAATCTATATCTACATACACCTATTTAAAGTCCTCATTTTAAGTAATTTGCATATTTCTTTTTCTCTGTAGTCCTTTAGATGCAATGTTCATGTTTTTATTTTTTTTTAATTTTTAAATCAACTTTATGGATAAATATTAATAAAGTACACATTTCATCCAAAGTATACAAACAATGATATGTGGTATAATCACATAGTTGTGCATTCATCACTTCAAGCATTATTAGAGCATTCTCATTGTTCCAATAATAATATTAATAAACAAAAAACAGGCAAACAAACAAGAAAATTCTTCACCACTCAATCTCTCTCTGTTTCCCTTGCTGTACATAGCTGCTATCTCTGGCTATTCTTGCATATTTATTTATTTATTTATTAAGCAGTTTTATTGATACATATTCAAATACCATACAATCTATTTAAAGTGTTTAATCAAAAGCTTTTAGTATAATCACAGTTTTGTGCATTCATCATCACAAAAATTTTTTGAACTATTTCTTTTTTTATACTTTTTTATTTTTTAAAAAGATACTAGATAACATAAATGTTACACACAAAATATAGAGATTCTCATATGCCACACTCCCCACATCTCCCACACTCTCCCATATAAACAACATCCTTCATTAGTGTGGCACATTCATTGCAATTGATAAACTCATCCTGGGGCATTACCACTGACCATGGACCATAGGTCACATTGTAGTCTACACTTACACCCACACATTTCTTCATGTTGTGGGACAATATAAAATGGCCTATATCTGTCATTGCAACATCATTCAGGACAATTCCCAAGTCCTAAAAAACCCCTGCATTACAAGTGTTTTTCCCTCTCCCTGTCCCAAGAGCCTCCAGTGGCCACTGCTTCCACATCAGTGTTGTAATTTCTTCCATTGCTAGAATCACAATATGTCTATAGTAGAATACCAGTAAATTCACTCTAGTCTATAGGTCATTCCCCAATCCTTGAGAATTCTGGGATGGTGATGTCCACTCCACCTCCAATTGAGAGGGGGCTTCGATCTCATACAGCCAATGGATGGGACTCTCTTGCTTGCAGTTGTAAGCTCTCTTATTTCCTTGGTATCTTTACCTTCTTGTTAGTTGTCCTGTGTGAGTTCAATGAATTGGAGAGTAGGTGTTGCAATGCCGCTGAAGACCCTGGAACAGCTGGCACAAGGACAGCCCAAAGACTCCAGTCTCTTGGACATACACCTACAAATTCCTGCACCAAATATAGGTTTAAATAGAACGGACAGTTGAGCCATATGTTGGGAAGCCATAATTCAGTCTAACTCAGTCACTCTCAGGAGCACAACCTCCAAAGTAGGGCCCAATGGCAAGGCACCAAACTCCAGAGCAATCTGCCCTGACCATAAGACCTGGGTGTCTCCAGAGCCCTCAGGATCCCCAATATTTGTGGTAGCATCTATTTTGGCAGTCTATGAGATCCTGCTGATATATGGATAAACGTTTCCTCTGGAATGACCTCCTGACTCACTTTGAAGTCTCTTAGCCATATAAACTAATTTGTCTTTACCTTTTCCCCTTTTTATTAGAGGTCTTTTTCCAGTTGCATTGCTAGTCAGTGCTTGGTAGTAATCCCTTGGTGCCAAGGAAGCTCATACCCGGGAGTCATGAAGGGCTTTTTTTACTGTCTTGCTTCATGAAATCTATATATACATACACCTATTTAAACAACTCATTTCAAGCAATTTGCATATTTCTTTTTCTCTGTAGTTCCTCAGGTGCAATATTCTTGAAACTAATGACAATATCTCTTGCCCATGTTTTCATTTATGTGCTATGTGAGGTCCTCCTCAATGGGGTATACCTTCACTTAATACATATTTATTTGATTGTTCTTAAATTGTATTTTCTCTTGCAGAAGAGAATCTAAACCCCAGAAGCCTGTGATGATGGTGAAACAAGCTGGAAGAAAACTCATTCCCTTTATCACTGTATGAAACAGAGCTGCTCAATGATCTGAAATGCATTTTGGACATTGTACTAGTTAGGAATAAATTTGCATTAGTCACAACTATTTTTTATGCGAATCTGTTAAGGCATGATGAGTAGAGTCACCAGAATTCATAAATATGTTATCTTTTTATAAAACTTTATTTCCTTAGACCATATATAGACCATTTCTTTTTCAGATTCAATAATAAATATACAGATCTGAAAGCTCAGTGTCCATATTTAGAAGATAAATGCAATTTTTTCTATTAAGGAAACCAATTATATGAATGGAAAATGAAGTTTGCTATATATTGCTAATTAATAAAGGAAAATATACAATATAACTTATTGTTTAAGCTATACCTAGAACATAACTTTACTTTTATAAGAAAAAATAAATACAAAAAAGAATGATAATAGTATCTCTGGATAGTTGATTTATAATTGAATTTCTCTTTCACATTTCTTTATTCTGTGTGGTTCAGTTTTT
>JAQZBX010105984.1:0-10804 GCA_029593785.1 Cabassous unicinctus
ATTTATCCCCCCCTTGCTGCTTGTGCTGCTGTGTCCATTCGCTGCGTGTCTTCTCTGTGTCTGCTTATCTCCCCCTTGCTGTGAGGTCTTGCCGCATCAGCCCACTGCGCCTGAGCCGGCCTGCCCTCACAAGGAGGCCTCGGGACGCGAACCCGGGCCTCCCATATGGTAAACGGGGGCTCTATCCACTGAGCCACACCCGCTTCCCTACCATAAGATCTTGAAGATGTTTTCCTTACATTTTCTTCTAGGAGTTTTATGGTTGCCATGTTAAAGCCTACTTTTATATTTATTTGCTTTCTTGTATTGTACCATAATGAATGCCTTCTCATTCCTATCTGGATATATTTTTCATCTGTTTTCTTGTGGTTACCATGGAGTAAAAATTTAACATCCTAAATATATAATAATAATATTTGGTTTGATACCAATTTAACTTTAATAGCATGCACGTATACTTTTTCCTACACCACTCTGTCCCCCCACCATATTTTGTACTTGTTACCACTTATATCTTTGTATATTGTATGCCTAAAACCTAGATTTATCATTATTCTTTTATGCATTTGCATTTTAGCACCTGTAGGAAGTATGAAATGGAATTACATACCAAATAATACAATACAATCATACTGGCATTTACAGTTGCCCAGATGGTTACCTTTATTCCAGGTCTTTATTTTTTTATGCTTTGAACAATTGTGTAGTGCTCTTTCCTTTCAGTCTGAAGAACTCCCTTCAGCAATTCTTGTAGTGCTGGTCTAGTGGTGATGAACTCCCTCAGTTTTTGCTTATCTGAGAATTTCTTAATCTCTTCCTCCTGTTTGAAAGAGAGTCTCACCAGATATAAAATCCTTGGCTCACAGTTGTTTTCCTTCAGCTCTTTAAGTATTTTAGCCCACTGCTTTCTTGTCTCCATTGTTTCTGATTAGAAATTGGCACGCAATCAAGTTAGGACTCCCTTGTATGGAACACATTGGTTTCTTTTGCAGCTATCAGAACTCTTTCCTTGTCTTTTGCATTTGGTAATAAAATCATTATATGATGGAGTGTATTTTTCTTCATGTTTATCCTGTTTGGTGTTCTCTGAGTGTCTTGGATGTGCATATTCATATCTTCTGCTAAGTTTGGGAAGTTCTCTGTCATTATTTTTTTGAGTATTCATTCTGCCCATTTCTCAATTATTTCTCCTTCTGGCACTCCCATAATGCCTATATGGTGCACTTGATGGTGTTCCGTAACTGTCTTAGGCTATTTTCACTGTTAATAATACTTTTTTTTCTCTATTCCTCAGCCTCGCTCATTTCAAATATCTTGTCTTCAGGCTCACTGATTCTTTCTTCTGTCAGCTCCAATCTGGTCTTGAAACCCTCCTGGGAATTTTTTTTTCAGTTATTATTTTTTCAGTTATTTTTTTCAGTTATTCAATTCCAGTAGCTCTGTTTGGTTCCTTTTTAAATTTTCTATCTCTTAGACTCTCATATTGTTCATCCATTGTTTTGCTGATATCCTTTAATTCTTTCTCTGTATTTTCCCTCATCAACTTAAGCATTTTTTTTAAAGTTAGGCCAGTAAAAAGAATTTATTGGGAAATGCAACCCTTGAGCAGTTTTACGATTATATTTTAAAATCTTTGGTATGTCCACATTCTCATCATCTTCTTTTGTGTTTTCTGTATTTTTATCCTCTTCCTTTGGATGGGCCAACATTTCCTGTGTCTTTGTTTGTCTTGTACTATTTTGTTGCACACTGTACATTTTAATATTTTAAAATGTTAACCCTGGGATTTACACCCAAGAATGTTTGTTTCTTGCTTTTGTGACCAGTTGTTGATAAGACAGAGATTTTAGTGACCTTCAGCTCTCTTATCAGTAAGGTCTGTCCAAGACAATCTCAGTGTACAGGGTGTTCCTTGTCTTTCTGACCTCCACCTTGTCCTGGGATTTGACTTGTTAGTTGTTCAGGAGTTCCCCTGTTTACTAGGAGTTTGGTTGTCCCCTCTATTTCCCAGAGGACAAACCTCTCTCTCTCTCAGGTGTTTGGACCTGGCAGACCTTTGTCCCAGACTGCCCACCTCTATAGCTTTTTACACTCCTTTTATTGCCTCATGCTGTTTTTGCCTGAAGGGCAAATTCTGGGAGGAGAGTCACCACAGGGAGGACTTTCCCAAGTCAGTATTTCCCAGCTAAAACAGGGACAGGGGCCCATGACCGGGGTGCAGGCCAGCTCCAAAGTGCTGTGTGGAGGGGGTCAGGAAGAGTGCCAATCACTTCTCCAGCAGCACCTCAATGCTGAGCTTTTCTGGCCTGCAGAGCAAACTCAGCCCTTCAGCTAACTATCCCTTGCAGCCCCGAGGAAGCCCTGCATCTTTAAATCTCTGCCACCTCTGCTGTCCGGGGAGGACAGGGCAGAGGCTGCTGCTGCCTTTGTCCAGGGCAGGGTTGAAACAATGACTGCCTCTGACTTTGTCTGAGGTGGGTTGAAACTATAACTGCCCTCAAATCTGGGACCCAGAGATCCAAAATTGCTGATCAAAAGCCATGATCGATGATCCACCATGCCCACCTTGTTCTTGGGGTAGAGGATTTTTACATCCCTTTATTTCATCAGCAGCTAGCCAGGGGCTGGAGCCCATAGTAGACTGCCATGAGATTTAGGGATGGGTACTGGTACCTGCCTCCCTGTGGAGAGAGCAGTTTACAGTTCTTTACTGTAATTTCTCAGCCTCTTCTTCCCTTTCTTCCTTGTTCTTCTGGCCTCTGGAATTTCAAAATAGTTGTTTTAGACAGTTCCTGCCTGTTTAATAGTTGTTTTGCTGGAAGGACCAGGTCCTGGAACTCTCTGCTCTGCTATATTCCCCTGAAGTCTACCTGCATAATGTTTTTTTTTAAAAACAGTTTTATTGAGATATAGTCACATACCATACAATCCATCCAAAGTATATAGTCAATGGCTTTTAGTATAATTTTTTAGTATAACACAGAGCTGTGCAATCATCATTGCAATCAATTTTAGAACATTTTCATTATTCCAAAAAGAAAACCCCATAACCCTTAGCAGTCACTTTTCCATCTTTCTATCTATCCCTAGCCCTGCATAACCACTGATGTATTTCTGTCTCTATAGATTTATTTAAATTTGCATTTTATGTAACTGGAATCATAAAATATGCAGTACTTTGTGTCTGGTTTCTTTCACCTAACATAAAGTTTTAAAAATTATTATTATTTTTATTAGAGATATTGTAGGTTTACAGAAAAGTCATGAAAAAAAATACAACATGCCCATATACTCCCCTATTGTTGACATTTTGCATTAGCAATGTACCTTTGTTACAACTGATGAAAGAATATTAAAATAGCACTATTAACTATAGTCCATAGTTTACATTAGGTGTATTTTTTCCCTATATACCACTTTGTTATTAACACCCTGTATTGGTGTCTTACATTTGTTATATTTCATGAAAGAACATTCTTATACTTCTACTATTAATCCCAGCCCATCATCCACAACTGGGTTCACTGTGTTACACAGTCTCATGTTTTATCTTCTAACTTTCCATAATATATTTTTATAAAAGTGTTACAGCAACTGAAACATGTAAGGAAAGCTCTCTTTTCAGGAATTAAAATTCCAGACCATCTTAAGACACATTGCATAGATTTCCACAGTAAAATCATGGTTGGCCTGTTTTCCCTTTGTATATATTACAGTACAAAGTCTATTTTCTCTTGCTCAGTTATGTACATAATTGGTAACACACACACAAACACACTCCCACACATATACAAAACTCTTTCCACATTTATTTCCTTTTCTGCTAGTTGGGCTTGTACTCCTAAACCATAGCTAAAGTGGTACTTGGCAAATGCAACCACTACTAGAGTTTGATTGCAAGCATTGAAATCAAGCTGCCTAATTAAACTAAAACCTGTTGGAAGGACATGGGCTAGCTCACAGAATCAAAGGGAAAGCTAATGAGTAGCCTGGGAAGGGCAGATCCTAGAGCAGTTCCAGGGATCTAGGTGGGGGAAACAGTAGAGTGAAAGCACATTGGAATGAATTGGTGCTGGCCATTTTCTGCTCGGGGTCATGGTACTCAGGACTCAGATTCTGAAGGAGAGGGTCTGATTAGCCTAGCCAGGTTCATGAAGCCACCCATTGATTGGACCTGGGCATCTTCAGTGAAATTATCACTAAGAAGGCTGGCAGTTGGGTAGGCTTAGATGCGCACAGGAAATTCAAGGTGTGGTTACCAAGAAGGTGGAAAATTTCTGGTCAGGCAAAAACAGTACATGTCCTTAGATTCTAAAATTTAGGATATCATAACTTCAATAACATTTATTTGGAATTACTATCTATGACTTTGATCATAGTCAAAGATTTCTTATGGGAGGACATTGTAATCAGCAAGGCATTTATGAAGAAAATGAATTAAAAAACAACGACGGGGAGCAGTTGTAGCTCAATTGTGGAGTACCTGCTTCCCATGTACGAGGTCCTGGGTTCAATCTCTGGTACCTCCGTTTCTTATATACTTTACTTCCCTTCTCATTCCCATTATTACTTCTAAGCTTTCAACAAACACTCAAGTCTTATAGGGATAATCCCTTTGCACTTGAATAATTATAGACTACAAACCAGGATGCCTAGATTGTATTCTCGGTTCTGCCTCTAATGTGCTAAGAGATCTTGGCTAAATCAACCCTTTTAGGGTTTAGTTTCTTTATTTGTAAAATATGGTGTTAAGATATAAAAAGTTTCAGCTGTAGCATTCTATCGTTAGATGACATCAGGAAGTGTTCTCTGCTATTAGTTCCTGCCACTGATTTCCTGGATCACTTTCTGGGGACCCATGGGCCTCTGCTTACAATTCCTGGTTTATTAGTGTCAGGAGAATATCCAGTCCTTGCTGATGAATTGGGATGAGCCCATTCAATTGTTCATTCAATCAATCAATCATTTGCCAAGTCTACCACAAGCATTAGGGAATGCAGATCAGAGTTACTGCACTCAAGGAGCTCACAGATCAGGAAGAGAAACAGACATACAGATAGGCTAACCCAATGTGCCAAGTGCAGTGATAGGGTATTCATAAGAGCTTATGGGAGCAAGGAAGAGGGCATCCTCTCCACTGCAAGAGAGGGTCAGGTTTTGGGAGATTCTGAGAGAAATAAAAAAATAAATAGGAGTTTGGGTCATTCATTCATCCAATAGTTATTGAATATTATCTTTGTGAAGACACAGTGTTAGACAGTGAAGATACAAGCATGAAGAAGAAAGATAGACCACCAAGGAGATGAGAGTGATGGTAGAGGGAGGAGAGGAAGGAAAGATGTTTTAGACAGAAAGGTCAACAAACAGCACACCTGTAATTGTCACTTCATAAGACAGAATTATACTAATGGCTAACACTTAGTGCTTGCTCTTTACTAGGCACAATTATAATTGCTTTCTACATACCAATCTATTTTTGAGACAGTTGCTGTTATTATTCCTGTTTAACAATTGAGAAAAAATAGTGTACGCAATCTACCCAGAGTAATCAGCAAGAATGTGGCAAGTTTGGCATTTGAACCCAGATAAGTCAGGCTCCAGGGTCTTGGCACCTAACCACCATACTCTACCACGTATTTGTCCATATGTAATAGTTAAGCAAACAGTCATCCAATATAAATTTAGAAGGGCTGATCTATTTTAGACCAATTCAAAATACTGAGCCAGTTAAAAAGAATAAATTAGTACCCAGGGCTATAAATATTTTTCTTAAAATATTACACCATCATTTCCTTTTTATAGCTTCTTTTTTCCCCCTAGGGCTAAATCTCCCCCAAATTCAGCCTTTATGACAGAATCTTTGGTCAGAAATTAACACTTGGATAGAACTGGGAAAAACCTAATGTCTTTGGGTATGCTTGGGTTAGAAAATGAAAACGTCCTTTGAAAATTGAAAAGGGTGGTTATTTTGTTTGTACAAAGAATAGTAATTCTGGTTCACAGTAATTTCTATGTAAGAAACAAGATCTCATGAGTTTGAAGAAGACCTGAAGGAAAAATAAATTAATGTGCTGTTGCATAAAAACCTGATTAGATTATTTTCTCAGATTTAAGTTCTACCATTATCTTTAAAAGCCATAAAATTTAGCTTTCTATTGCAGATTTTTTGTTTGTTTTATTAGCACAACTCATTTTTGCAACTCTGGATTTATACAAATACATTTTCTGGAGATATGTAGTTATGCAAAAAGTTTTTGTTGTTTTTGATTGGTAACTTAAAGAATGGAGGAATAAAACCATTAAAAATAAAACAGCATGCCATACACAATCTCACGGTAGAAACTCACAACACACATAAGTTTGAGGGATCATGGAAGAAATAATTCTAGAATTCTCTATAGAATCATTTTAGAATTAGTTTCAATTAAATAATGACTGTCTTAAGTCTAAAGCTTGAACTTCTCTTAGAACCCTTTCTAGACCCACAACCCATAGAAATCTTTCCTTCATCTGAACTTCTATGGTATTTACTCTCTCTTCAACATATTTGGTCTTTATCATATATTGCCTGAATTATAAGTGACTTGTGTGTGTCTGTATATATATATATACAGGGTATATGTACCCTGCTGTAGTATTTGGCCCTTCAAGATGGGGATAATGATTCCTATTTCTCTATATCTATCAGCAAGTACAGCCTATCACATGCTAGGCCCTTATAAATATGTACTAATGATACATTTGGTCAACTAGACAGTTGGTAATTCACACTAAAATTTTAATTTGGGAACATTATTTAAACAATTTGGTAGTCTACATTGAAATAAAAAATGATTTTGAAGTTCCAGTTCACATTAGCTGTCTACAACACATGCAAATAGATCTGATTAAATGCATTAAGGAAGTCAGATTTGAAGCAAACAATTACTTTAATTGTAAAAAATACGGTGACACACATGAGCCTTGTCTTCTATTTCTTTTGTATATTTTTTTCTCAGCATCCAATTTATACTCAGGAGAAGCCCAATAAAGGCTGTGTAATTTTGAATGTATACCTATATGACTGCAGCTTTGCAAATATACTATTTTATCATTATTTCCACATTTTTTTCTAATAGATTTCTTCATTTCTTTTTAATGTTCTATTTTTAATAAATAATTTGGGGTCAGAAAAATCAATTATCTTCAACTAATGTAAGAAAGTAAAAAAAAACACTCATTTCTAGAAAGTATGCCACATTTTCAATATGTCACTAAACTCTACTCCTTCACTTTCTTGGGTCTTCCTCCTTGTTTTCAGAGAGTTGTGTGAATATGGCTGGTGGATCTAGAAGGGTAAATGTTGTCAATCACACAATGTTTAACAATTTCAAATTTTATCTGGCATCTGGATTTAAAACTGAGACTCCAAATAGTATTTCCATACTTATTTCAAACCATTTCCATACTAATAGTTTCCCAAACTCACCTTTCACAAATGACAATGAAACACTGGCTTTGAGGTAGAGCTTTCCCCTTCTGGGACTTTGCCAAGCTATGAATATGTATGGCAGATAGCAAATTTGGATACATTATATCAGGTAAACAGAGTTCAAAAGCTTTGTTTATGTCACAATTCCTTTGAAAGTTTTATAACATTACAGTAAAATAGAAACTCATGCATGGTAAGACAATTGTTCTTTTACATAGGGCAGCCCTCTGCCTAGTCCCAACTACTCCATTTACATCAAATAAAAAATCCACGGTGAACACAGAGCCTGTTATGCTGTGATTTAGTAAGCGCCTGACCTTGCAGATACTGGGCTCACAGTCAAGCCACGCCAGCCTTGAGCAAATGCAGTGATTACACAGGCCTTCAAGTCAGGCAGGGCTCAAGACTCAGATCCTGTTCTTCAACCAACTTGGGTGCTGTTGCGAGAAAGACAACGATTCAAAATTCAAAATCAAAGACATTTTCCGGTATGGCAGTTTGCTGGCCTTAAGTCACAAGTTACAACACATAGCTATAAATGAGACCCCAGCCACCGCAATCAAAGTTGCTCTGTGCTGGCATTATCCAAAGTTATCTGACAATGAAAGCCTGTTGAAATTTTAAGGCTCATCATGGATAGATGAAAGTACACAGTAAAGAAATGACCTCACAAATGAACTGAATTCTGTAAGAAATGATTAAAATTTCATCCATGGCTTTTTAAAATGGTTGACAGGTACTAATAAAAATAATAAATTTGAGATATTAAAGCATTTGAATTGTGTTAAGAGTA
The DNA here is from genome assembly GCA_029593785.1 of Cabassous unicinctus. Classification (NCBI taxonomy): domain Eukaryota; kingdom Metazoa; phylum Chordata; class Mammalia; order Cingulata; family Chlamyphoridae; genus Cabassous; species Cabassous unicinctus. The sequence continues at coordinate 8,265 of JAQZBX010105984.1, forward strand.
AAAAGAACAAAATGTATGAAGTTAAAGTAAACCTTGCATTTTATAACTTTATTAGAAAACATGAACAGACACACACAAAAAAACTCAACACTTTTGACCAGTAAAATGATTTCTTTTTAATCTACCACATACATATTTAATGTTAGGAGTGGTAGTCTGGATTCATAATCTCAAATGTAGTTTTAAACTTTGTTTTGGGGGTAGGGAAATTTAAAAGGTGAAAACAATTTTACACAGCTCTTTTGAGATAAAAAAGAAAGATATTGAATTAGTCAGCCAAAGGGGTGCTGATGCAAAATACCAGAAATTGGTTGGTTTTTATAAAGGGTATTTATTTGGGGTAAAAGCTTACAGTAACAAGGCCCTAAATAGGCCAAAAAAAGGTACCATAAGAGGTACTTCCCTCACCAAAGTCTGTTGCCACGTGTTGGAGCAAGATGGCTGCCAACATCTGCCAAGAGTTCAGGTTTCCTGGGTTCCTCTCTTCCCTGGGGGCTTGCTTCTCTCCAGGCTCAAGCTTGCAGCTCTGCACAAGGCCAGCTGTAGACTATCAGGTGAATGGCTTGTCTCTTTTCCAGGGGCCTTCTCTCCCTCCCCACGACCAAGCTCCTCTGTGTGCTTACTTCCCTGGGCTCCAGCGTCAGAGCTCAGCACCAGAACTCCAACTCAAATCACAACTAACTCCTCTGCTCCACCATGTAGTTTTATCTCTGAGTCCCCACTCAGAGATAGGGGTGGGGACTCAACGTCCTACTGACGTGGTCCAATCAAAGCTCTTATCGTAACTTAATCACCCCCAGAGGAACAGACCAGTTTACAAGCATAATCCAATATCTATTTTTGGAATTCATAACTATACCAAACTGTCACAGATACGAAAACTATCTTTCAATAGTCAGGCATCTTGAGTTATGTTAATTTATCAATTTGTATCTCCTACCTAGACCTTTTTTTAGAATACCAGGTCCAAACAGCCAACTGCTTCTCCGAGGCTTCATTTGGATTTCTCATTGGAACTTCACGTTCAGATGTTCCAGCTGAGGTGGCTTCACCCCACTCACCTGCTTACTCTGGAGTAGCCTCGCTCAGTGAATGGCGCCACCAACTGGATACCTCTTCATCGAGTCCCTTAGTTACCAGCCTGTCACTTCTACCTTCCAAATAGCTCTTACATCCATCCCCTTCCCACTGCCCCCTATGCCTGCTTCACTGTCTGGCCTCTGCTCATCTCTCCTGCCTCCTCCCACTTACTACCCTACTTCCCTCCTATCTACTGTGCACACTAAACCATGCTCAGCTCCCCCCACGATGCAATTGTCTTGCATTTGGAGGCTTTGTCCATATTGTTCCTTCAGCCTGGAAGCTTCACCTACTTGTTGGCCTCACTAAGGCTCACTCCATTAGGTCTCAACTTGGATATTACTTTTGTCAGGTAGCCTCTTCTGGTGCCTCACATCCACTTAGATGTTCTTCCTCTGTGTTCCCATACCTTCCTCTTACTGTGCTTTGTTTTAAATGTCCATTTACTTGTCTGTATTTCTACTGGATCGTTAGCCAGCACCTCTATCACGCATCAAAGAAAGTGGCACCTATTTGGTGGCACCTATTTGGTGCCATATGAATGAATGAACATATAGTCCTACAGAATCCCTGAACCTGTTTTTTCCATATTCTTGCAGAGACTCTCTTTTCTCAATTTGAACCTCTAAGAAAATTTTCCCATGAGCTAATTCTCCTCATCTCACTTGGTTTCATGATTTAACCTTCTGCTACTTCTCTACCCTGGCAAGGTTATCGTTAATTGTAATTCGATGCTTCCTCCATGGGACTAACAGCCACACTCTATTGCATACCTTCTGCAAACCTATTTTTAGATATTCAGTGTTTTACAATTAATTAATGAAAACATCAGCATTAGGACCTGTGTCATTCCTGGAGAATGCGCTTCCATGTTGTCTCCCTGCAGGCAGAAGGTTGTGCTCAGTCTTGGTCTTCTGCTGCCACTTGGCTCTCCATCCACAATATCTCGTCTGAATCTGATACTCTTGGCTTCTGGCTTCTTCTACTTGACACCTTGTAATTGGCTTTGACTTGGCTTGTTGTGTGTGCCCTTGCCTCCTGGCCTGGAGTGGAGATGCACCTGCTGTTTGTCTGGTACCAATCCCGGCAAGCGCAGGGCAGGGCATACAGCTGCCATCATCATTACCTGTAGTCACTGCTTTTACTTTCCAAAGTTGCTTTCCATCAACTATTCCATCTGATCTTCTCAGCAGCCAGGGAAGGGAAGGCATTTATCATTCTCATATCCTCATGTTTGTAATGGGGTTGAAAACTTGTAACTGTTTCTCATAACTGATTTACTCTTTCTCATGTTTTAAATTCATGAATTCACAGTATCTCCGTTTTTTAAGGATTAAGCAGTTTCTTGTGAATGCCTCAATTTCTTTTGGGAAAGTGCTCATTATTTAAGATTTTCTCTTTGTCCTGTTACTCAACTCCAAGACACCACCATGATGTCAAATGAAGGGGGTATAGGAGGA
>JAQZBX010105985.1:0-10792 GCA_029593785.1 Cabassous unicinctus
AATTCTGTTACAAATATAATCGTTTTTAGGGAATGAAGGTGCTCACATTTATTGAGAAGTGCCCAACAGAAATTGTTCTTTTTCAGTATGAAAAGAAAATCTCAAGGTTACAAGTGTGTGGACTATTTTACTTTTATGTCATTTGTACCCATGAGTTTATTAGCCTGCTACTAATTTGAATCTGATAGGACTGACAAGAAAGTGACTAAAGAATTAGTGAAAAATGAAATGAAATAGTAACTTAATATGATTATTAATCCAACTTAGATAGATAGATAGATAGATATTCTAAAGGAATAGCCAAATTTTCTTTTAGTTCAAGCATGAATTAATCCTTTTACTTCTACTTTTCTAGAATTTTCCATTTTAATACTCATTCTCTCCATGTTGAGAGGTACTACTGTGAAATGGGTAATTCATCAACTGCTTAAAATCATTTTTGAGAGAATCAGTTGCAGAGTCAAGAATTCAATGTCAGGTTGGGTAATTTCTAGGTCTCTCAGCTGACTCTGTTTTATACAGTATACTACACGAACTGCCTGTTCAAAATGGCCTATTAAGACTAACTGAACAATGGCATAGGGATACTGTGAAATCAAAACTGAGTTTTTTTATATACTGTAGTAGAATGGATTGGTTACAGGAATCTGTTTTTTTTTTTTTACTGCATTCGCAAAGTGATCCCTTTGAACCCTAAACTTTCGCTTTTAAGTTTACTCTGTATCTAATGAAAGTTGTATTATTGTTTTATTTATACACTGTTCCTTTATTTTGGATAGAAAGTCCCAAATAGGTTATGATGAAAAGAAGACAGTATTTCTTTTAACAGTTTTTTCTAAAATTGGTTTAGGAGGAAATAAAATCTGCCAAACAAATTTAACAGAAGCAAAGAGGTCGGTAGCAAATGTTGAACTGATTTTTACAGCAACAAATTCGAGTTCAGGCATGCCATAAACAAAACACAGAGAAGAAAGAAGTCAGAAAGAGGGAATGCTTCAGTTTCTTCATTGATCAAGGATTTCTTAGAAACTGCACCTCTGGGAGAGAATTCAGGAGGAGAGAAACCTGTCATGTTCCCTCTGTGAGGACAGTTCAGTGTGAGGTCTGTTGGGGACACAGAGCAAGCCTGCTCCAAAACCTGTGGAGCCTGGGCAGCACTTAGAGGCCAGGGAAGGTCAGCACTTCATGATAACAGGGGTCACGGCACGCTCAACCTCTCAGAGCAGGTGTTCCTGGAAGGATTCTGTCTAAATTCGACTGCACAGATGTTTTAGGGTAGGTTGTAAAACAATTCTGAGATAATAAAAGGACTTTTTGTTTGTAGTAAAGTGTATATACTGCAGACTAGTTCTTGAGTGAATCCGGTTTCTTCTAGTTCTTTAGCTCTTACCCTTGGTAAGAATTCTATCCCTACTTCTGGAATGCAGTTCTACCACATTATATTTTAGAGAGAGAATTTTCTCGATAGGATTTTGGAAATGTTTAGATCCACTTTCCACACCGCTTTGTGCTGTTTGATTTTGATACTTCTATGATCACGTGGTCAGTGCAGTTTAGCAAACCACACTGCTTTTTTTTTGTAATATTAAACTTCATTTTTAGAGAAGTTTTAGATTTACATTTCCAGAAAAACTATGCTGAAAGTAGAGGGAATTCCCATATAGCATCCACCATAGTTTCCCCTGTTATTGACAGATTACACACTGCTTTTTAGTGGTGACTTCCCCGAGTGACTGACACAGTGTGTCTTGGACCTTAAAAAAAGCCTCAGACGTTAACAGATTTACCTTAAAATCACAGCAAGTCGCCTGATTACTTCTGATGCAAATACTGTAGGACAAAGCCTTCTGCAATTAAGCAGACTTGTACAATTTTAGAAATGGGCTATGTGATTTGGAAATTTAATAATGCTCCACTTGTTAATTATTCTATAGAAATCGACTCTACCTGTGGAAACGTTAAAACAAACAGCTCCGTGTTACACGTGTCCCCTGTACTGGAGAGATCTGAAGCCCTGAATGCTTTGTGCGTAATCGGTGCCATTAACAGGAATTGGTCTGTATCTCTCTCCTATTACGAGGTAACACACACATACACACACACACACAGAAAAAATTCCCCCCTCAGAGTTGCCTACTTTAAGGTCACCTTTTCACTGTCAGTTTGTATCCGTACAAATATTAAATATTAGTATGGAGATTAGAACTACATGCACTTTTAGAAAAATCCATAAACTAAATATTCAACCTTATTATTTGCTTTGTGATTTTTGGTATTTATTGCAGAAAATAATATAATAAGCATTAAAAATATCCTGTATATGTAGGACAGTTAGACATGCAATATCCTTTATTCTGTCTATTCTGTGCAGAGCTAAACTCAGGGTTATTTGGGCAGTGAATCTCAAAGCCAATTTGCAAACTCTTCTTGAGTACTAATAAATGGTCATAAAATGTCAGATGGATTCAGAATAATTTATATGCAGGACAAACTATTTTTAGCGTTAAACATCAATGGATTTAATAAATCTACACATCTGAACATATTAAAGGACCATATTTGAAAACTGACAGATTAGACTGTTTTTCCTCCAAGTGCAATTTCTAGGAGCAATGATGAGAAACTTTGCCTACACTGGAGAAAAATGTGATGTTATAGAAAAGCATATGAAGTCCTTTGAAGTATATGCAAATATGGGGCTTGATAAGCTATACCACACTATACGGAGTTAGTAACATAAAAAAAGGCCCCAATCTCTTTGCCATAAAATACATTTTCATCAAATCTCTGTTTAACACACCTTAGTCAGTGACTTGATTATTTTAAGCCATATTTTATGTAAATAAAATTTTGGGTCAGTGTCATGCTATGAATAGTTTCTGGAGCTTTCAGAAATCTTGCACCTGTCCCTTTTTTATGTGGTTTCCCAACCATATCATTATGCTTTATGCCTCCATGCTTCCAAATATACTGTTCCCTTTTCCTAAAATTACCTTCCCAAGATCGTTTGCTTGTAAACATCTGTGTATCCCTCGTAACTAAATCCAAATTTATTCTATGTGCAGCCTTCAACAAACCCCAAAGGAATTGGAACCCAGTTATACAAGACACAAATATCTCCTCTATTTCAGGTTTTCCCTACAAAAGCAGTACTTACCTCTGTTATTACCCATTCACAGACTTCTGGTCTTTTTGTTTTGTTTCATTTTGCTTTTAAGTCAGCAGGTAACATTATACTTTTTCTTACATTTTTGTTTTTACTATTAGACTACAATCTCTAAGGGCAGGGTCATGTTCTGGACACAGGATTTAGTCGAGCACCTGATGTAAATAGATATCCATAGTATGAGATGAATTATTTTCCATGATCATTGTTGCCATACTAATCCTGGCCCTTGTTACCATCTGTCCGCCCAGGGTACCACTCAACGGCATGCTTTTGCACAGGCAAACCAGACCCTGTGCTATCAAGAGGACTTTCTTTACTATTCTGCCTCCTTGCATGGAGCCATTGTTTCTGTGGTTCTTTGTTTCTGGAATGGTTTTCTAACGTCTACTTGTTGAAATGACATCTCTTTAACTAGGCTGCTTCCTCCAAATTGCTTCCTCTATCACCCTCGCAGGTCTCTTCTCCCCCTCCCCTGGATTTCTGAAGCAATTTGTTTAGACCTCTCCTTTGCCATTTATTAATCCCAACTTTTTAGTTAAGACACTTGGGGGTTTATCTTATCTTTTCCTTAGAATATAAATCCCTTAAAAGGAATAAACATGTCCTATTCATCTTTGCCTCTTATCCGATGTTTGTTGAAGGACAGAATGAATGTTATTAGATAAGATTCAGAAATATAGGAAGAAGTAATTAGACTGAGGAAAATTTGCTATAGTTATCTCCTAGCCAGTGATAATGCATTTGTAAAATATGAGGATGAACACTGGGTATTTCCAAATATTTTACCTTCCCCAGCTATTTACATTATACTGCCTGTATTTTACACTTGATCTTAGCCAAAAGGCTGAGAAGTGATCAGTCAGCCTGTATTTTAAACTGAAGATTGTATAGCAAAAATCAAGGGGAGGGGTAATTAATCTTCCTGTTCTAATACCATGATTTTGCTGTCATATAAGTAATATCATTATCAGTTGTTTTATTTTAAAAATCTTACTCGGATCTATCATAAAATAGAAGACATTTGAAGAATACTTTCCAATTTTATTCTCTAAGATCTATGGAAAAAATATGGTCTTCTAACAATATCATTCTGAATCATATCCTCTAGCAATTTTAGCATATGAATGTCACTATGATATTATATTTTTAAAATAATTTATCTCCTCACAGGTCATTAAATTTGCAGCAAATGCAAACTTATGTCAAATAATACCAAAAAGATCTAATAAAAAGATAATGTTCTTTAGGTGGGAAATGTCTCTATCTATCACTGGCATCCTGAATACTATAGATTAAAGAAATAACAAAGGGGGAGAGATATGTTATTATGTATTGAAAAATCAAATGATATAAATAGTCTCAAAAGATTAATGTAGCTCTTCTCCAACAGCGGACCTAGATTACAAATATGCAACCTTCTTCTAGTGTGTGTGCTCTCGGCTGGGTTCAATGCAGACTACCACAGGGAAGATAAGTAGAAGAAAACAATTAAGGGAGCATGGGGTTCATAAAACTTCCCTGATGGATTATAAGGTGCCTGATAGAGTAGATATGGGGCCAGGGTTGTCAGTGCTTAATTCTCCAACCTAGAGAGATGTCTAGCATTACACAACACAAATGGTAAATTAGAACAAGTTCTCGGTAATTTACAGAGCCCTGGGAGACCCCAGTCATAATGCCAGCATGATAGCATTGATTAAGCTTGAGCTAAACTTTTATAAAAAGTTACTCTGATGCACAAATGCATTATTTTACCTAAAATTAGCTCTAATGATGCTTACATACAGGGTTGGCTGGCTTTCCTTTCTCCATTACTCAAAGGTTTAGGCTTTGAATTCCAGACTAGGAACTTCAAATACAGCAGATTCATTTCTTGAGAATTAGGAAAACAAAAGTACATCTATCCCACAGTTAATCTTTTTAAGACTCACACTAAGAAAATGGTGTCCATTCATGTGCTTGGCCATCTCTGCTGCAACGATCAAGAAGGAATTTAGCATAATCTTCCCATGTTGAAAGGCACTGGAACTGGGAGCAGATGTAGCTCAAGTGGTTGAGCGCCTGCTTCCCATGTACAAGGTTCCGGGTTCGATCCCCGGTACCTCCTAAATCAAAACAAATAAACAAACGAAAAAACCAACTCTCATTGGGGAGCAGATGTAGCTCAGTGGCTGAGCTCCAGCTTCCCATGTATGAGGTCCTGGGTTCAAACCCCAGTACCTCCTAAAAAAAATTAAAAACAAAAAAACAACAAAAAACCACACTTGAACAACCCAATTACTAAAACCAGAAATGTCTTCCATGTGACACATTAAGGTGAATCAAGGTATGAGACAAAATTATTTTTCTAGAAACTTTAAACTGAACAACAAGCTATTGCACCTACAACTTGGAGAAAGATGCCGGTTTATAATGGAAAGTACAGTGGACATAGAACCAATAAATCTCAACATCCAAAGACCTACCAAGTGGGCAATTACCTTGAGCAGGAAGTCTTCATTACATTTGTTTTGGGCAATTATAACAGGCTGAAAAAGGGGGGTGGGAAATGCTGCTTATATTGAGTTTGAACACTAAATGCTGTACATAGACTCTGCTATCAGAAATCCAGGAATGGAAGTATACACCACAAATGCCATCAACAATTGTCCTTGTTCTTGGCAGGTGTAAGGAATTAATTTTCTTTCTGTTTCTTACTTTAGTTTTTTGGGGATTTTGTTTGTTTGTTTGTTTGTTTTTTCCTCCTCTCTGAGCCCTAATTAAGTTGTAGTTCTCATTCACACAGGTTTTCATGGCGACAACTTACCACAACTTCTTTATCTCATCTTTCACCTAAAAATAGCTGTTAATTAATTCCTAACATTTTTCTCTCAGCCAAGCTCATGATCAAAAGTTTTCCAAACATTCCGCAGCTACCATAATTACTTGATCCTGCATCACAGATGCACACCAATTCCTCAATAGCCCACTTAAACTATTTCACAGATCTGAAAACATAATTCTGGTTAAGGAATACCTGGGCAAGCAGAGAATGAGATGGATACTGATAACGCAACTTGTACAACATGAGCATCCAGCAATTCCATCATATACACAAGCCTTCAGTTATCCAAACCCCCAAATTCTTTTCGTGTGTGCTTGATTTCATTATTCTGTGCTCATCATGAACATATGAAGTTATTATTTTATTTTTTATCTTGAGTGACAGTTTACATTAATTAATATTATTTTCTTATGTTTTTGGTGTATCATTCCCAATTGAAGAGTGCCTAAATCTGTCATCAAATATTATTTTCACTCTTTCAACTAGTATCATCATTTTGCCCATAGTCAAGTCATAGATGAAAGTTTTGAATAGGATCAGGTTGAGGGGAGGGACCATACATATAGAAACTTCCTTTTCAATTGACAACAGTCCAATAATCAACACCACTTGCATATAGTACTTCAATCAATTTTTAAAAGACATAGCTTACCATCCATATTACACTTTCTTGACTATAAGTGTTAGCATAGAAAATCTTGATAAATATGTTGCTAAAATTCAATTCAGAAGCTCCATTTCTAAAGTATATTTCTAGGATTTAAAAACATATCTAACGTTTGTATTTCCATAATAGTTCTTCTTGACAGAAAAGGACAGAACTAAAGAGGGAGCTGAGTCCTGCTTTGTTTCTGACATCCATTATTTTAATGCCTACTCCAATAAATGAATTTGCTTCTTATTTCAAACATAATTTAAACAGCATTTTTATGACCCTTAATGCTTGTCATAGTTCCCAGTTCATTGAGAATTTGTCCTTCAGAATACTGCCCTTAAAACTGTATATTGTTTTCTTAATATATCCTAGGATATTTGCTTTGTTTGAATATTTTTGTACATATCATTTTAAGTCTGCATTTATTGTAGAACATTTGGTATCACTATTGTTGTTTCTTTGGTAACCTTGCATTTCTTTCTTATTGGGATTATCTGTTTTTGAAAAGACATAGTATTTTTTGTTTGTTTTGTTCTGCTTTGTTTTGTTGAAGGGCTTTCTCTTTTAAAGTGAAGCCATGGGATTATATCAATTGTTTTCTGAATTTTTTTGAAAATGTCCTCAGTAATTGTCTCCATTGTTATTATAAGTCAATGTTTTTTTCTCTTTGCTTACATAATTTACAATCCTTTGGTCCAGATAAGCCTGAAGCTTACCCAGGGTCATTTAGCTTGGTAGAAAAGCAGATTGGTTTTCAAAAGGTTTATAAGGAAGGAAAGAAACAAAGCATTAAGTTAAATGACAAGTTAAGAAATGGAAGGAAATAATAGCAAGATTAGTAAGAATGAAGCCTGAGAAATGTAAAGAATGAAGGATATTAGCCATGTAGAACATGCCAGGCCTTTGACATTGATGATTGTACTTATGAACTTTTTCTTGTGAAATTGAAACTTAGCCTAGTATTATATATGGCCCAAGAGTTACCTCCTGAAAGCTTCCTTGTTGCTCAAATATGGTCTTTCTCTCAGCATATAAACGCATTACCTTCCTGCCAGCATGGGACATTACTCCTGGGGATGAGCCTCCTTGGCACTGAGGGATTATTACAAAGCACCAACTAGCAATGCATCTGGAAAAAGACCTTGACCAAAAGGGGGAAATAGTAAATACAAAGGAGTTTTTATGTCTAAGAGATTTCAAAGTAAGTTGGGAGGTCATTCCAGAGATTTTGCTTATGCAAGTCTCAGCAGGATCTCATTGACTGCTACAGTAAAGAGTGCCTCAAATAGCAGGGCTCCTGAGGACTCCAGAGATATCCAGAAACTATAGCTGGGCAGACAGCTCAGGAATTTGGCATCCTGTCAGTGAGCCATACTCTGGAATTTATGCTCCCCAGTGTAACAGTTTTAGACTCATTTATAGGTTCTCTACACATGGCTCTTTTGCCCCTTTTATTTGAACCCATAATTAACACTATACTTGATAAATATATGTCCCAGAGACTTAAATCTTTGGTTTGTCCATGTGCCAGTTGAGCCCTGAAATTCAGCAGAGTTGCAATGTCTTCTCAATTGAAGCAGAGTGGGCATCACCATCCCCAAATCCTCAAGATTGGGAAATAAACAATGGACTAAAGTAGATATTATTATTCTAATATAGACTTAGTATTATTCTAGCAATGGAAGAACTCTAATCATTGATATAAAGGTAGTGGCCACCAAAGGTTCTGAGGGATGGAAGAGGGAAGAATAGGTGTAATATGGGGCCATTTTCAGGAAATTGGATTTGCCCTGCATGACATTGCAGTGACGGACACAGGCCATTGTATATTTTGTCGTAATTTACAAAATTGTGCAGGACAAAGTGTAAACTATAAGGTAAACTGTAGTCCATGGTTGGTTAGTAGCAGTGATTCAGTGTGTGTTCATCAATTGTAGCATATGTACCACACTAACGAAGGATGTTGTTAATGTGGAAAACTGCAGGAGGGGGAGAAGTGGGACATATGGGAATCCCTTATACTTTTCATGTAACATTTATATAATCTAAAGCTTCTTTAAAAAAAATAATAATAATAATTATAAAAAAAGAATGTACACACATGTCAAAACACCTTTTTTTTTCTTTTTCTTTTTTCTTTTTTTACATGAGTCTTGGTATATGAAGTAGTCTAGCTACCAGAGCTCATTTTGCTTCCATTTAACCAACATATTCTTTCTTACTGGTCAGAATTAGCACCATAGTAAAACTGCCTCTTATACCTTCCTTCTGAGAGATAAAATTGTTAGCAAAATAGCACAAAATTTACTTATATACATTGATAATAAAAAACCTTAATATTAAGAAGTCTGTGATCGTATTCAAAGTGCCTACATTCAAACACTATTTCTGATATTAATTCATTTTACAATGTCAGACAAATTCCTCACTTCTCTAATTTTTTTTTAAAAAATCTGTAAATAGGAATAAGTACTTACCATAAATTCAAATGAGGACCCAATAAGATAACACTTGAAAATGCCATGCTTATTTTAAGTTATTAATAAATAACATCATTAATAATTACTATTTTATTCATATAAGGCATATAGTTAATGTTTGGATTACGGAGGCATTCAATATCTATTCTATCAAATGTCTGTGTCAGATTTATGATTGAAATCTGTATTCCCTTTATCTGTCTGAGCATTTTATAATCTCCTCTAGCAATGATGTTAGCTCTGTTCTTCTACCTGTTTATCCTTTTAACCATATTTTCCTCTGTCTCACATATAGCTTCATGGATTCCCATGGATATTTATCTGCTGTGTTACACTATGTCATGTACCCACTAGTAATCTCTTATTCTGGAAAAGGGATATCCTTCCTTGCCAAATTCTGTGTATTATGAGTCTTATCCTTTCAAGTGTCAGTGATTGCTTTGGCACTCTATTTACTAACTTTTTAAATCTTTTTACTAAATTTATTACCCATTCTTGACTTACAGGTTTATAGACATATGCAGCTATGTGTAGTGTCTAATCTTTTCTATTTTTTTTCCTTCAAATACTCTCTGCCTCCCCCAATTTTAGTCTTACATGCTATATCAAATTCTATAATACAAAAATTTTATATATTATAATTTGCCATTTTTCTTCCTCCTTATTCCTTCTAATCAGATAGACTGATATCTGAACAATCTTGCAAAAGCTTCTAAGACATATTATACCTCAAAGCCACGCTTTTGGACATCTTTCCCCAGCATTGATGTTATTCAACATGCATAACATCATTTCTCCTTCAATATCTTCACCTTTAGTTGGAAGAATACCACAAAATAGGGAAAGAGTTTTTTGGGGATTGATAAGACTCAAGATACTCCCTGTCTTAACAGTTATATAAACGTTCTCTCATTACATTTACTATCAGAGATGCAAGTTTCTTGGATGGCTTGGTTTCCTACTAATGCGCTAAGTTTCACTAAAGTTGACAGAGAAGACCTACTCTAAACCATGATTGCATTAAGGAGTATGATGCTGAACGGCCAGAAAATTCCATAAGAACAGACACGACTGCAGTGTAAAATCTGGAGTCACTTGTAACCCTCAGCCTGAAGTATCACATGCGTTCAAAAAAAAAAAAATTGCATCGTCTACTGAAACCTATGATTACACCCAGTAAGATATATATTTGAGCAATAAATGAAGGTCACATATTGCCTTAAATGATAAAAAGACTATTTTGGGTGTGCTACGTATATAACTACACTCAAAATGCCATCATGATTTTAATACACACAAAACTCAGTTTTCCAAATATAAATTTTATTATCCTTTTCCAAATTTTAATATTGTGTCAACAAATTAAAGGGAAATTAATCTATATACTGTATATAATCTATATATTGTATATATATATACACACACTATATATATATATATATATATATATATATATATATACAGTATTCAAACAGCATTCATATATGTATTAGGAATTAAAATAAGTGGACATATATTCATGGATAAGTGTGACAACTTCATTATTTGTTAGTTGGTATTCTCTGGGGTTACTACTTTAACTTTTATCCTCTCTCCTTATCATCTGCTGAGTAAAAGGAAGAACACAGTTTTACTCTTCAAGGTTTCCTGGTCCTCAATTAGTT
>JAQZBX010105986.1:0-10783 GCA_029593785.1 Cabassous unicinctus
AAACAACTAGAAGGCCACTGAGAAAATATTTCTTTGAATTCCTATCTCACACCAAAATAAACTCCAAATTAAAAAATAAATATTTAAATGTAAAAAAGCAAAATACTAAAAGAATATATAGAAAATGTTTTATTTTTAATAATTATAGAGCTGAGAAGGCCTAATGACATTAATAAAAAAAAAAAAGATACTATATGGGAAAAAATACAAAACACACACATATACACAAATATTTGTAATTCATATCCTAAAAAAATGAAGACAAATATAAACAAAGAGCTCCTACAATCAATGAGATAAAGCCAAGAACCCAACAGAATAAAGGGCATTAAAAGTAAACACATGTCACAAAAAGGAAATATAAATGACTCCTAAAAAGAAAAATGCATATTTAAACTACAAAAGGCCACCAACTTTCACTCAGACTAACAGAGATCAAAAAGTTTAACACCCTATGTAACGTGAGTCTCATATTGTAAACTCGTATAAAATTGCACCAACTTCAATGAGTGGCAAAAAAAATTTTTCTTTGACCAACCAATTCCACTTCTAGGCATTCATCCTACAGATATATTATTTCATATTTTAATGAAAAAAATGTTTAACAATTGCACAGCAATGTTCATAGCAGCATATTCACAATCCCCAAAAGATGGAAGCAACCCAGGTGTCTATCAACCGATGAATAAAAAGGTAGCAAGAGACTATTATTCAACTATAAAAAATAATGACGCTCTGATACATGTGACAACATGAATGAATCCTGAAGACATCATGTTGAGTGAAATAACCAACACAGAAAGACAAATAGTGTATGATCTCAATGACATGAAATAATTAGAATAAGCACATTTATATATTCAGAAACTAGAATATAGGGTAATGGGTTGAGGTGGGGATAGGGAATCAGAAATTACTGCTTAAAATGTACAGAGTTTCTAGGTGGGATAAGGAAAAGTTTTGGTAATGGATGGTGGTGATGGTACATTATTGTAAACATAATTAACAGCACTGAAATATATATGTGAATGTGGTTACAAGGGGAAATTTTAGGTTGTATATATGTTACAACAAAAAATTTAAAAACATAATATCCATAGGACTATATAACACAAATCGTGAATCCTAGAATAAACCAGGGACTATAATTAATAGAACAATTATAAAAATGTTCTTTAATCAATTGCAGCAAATATACCACACTAATGCAAGGTGTTAATAAAAATAGGGTAGTACATGGGAACTCTGTATTTTATGTATAGATTTCTTTAAACCTACTACTTCTCTAATAAAAAAGCGGGGGAAAAAATTGTACAAGGATATTCACTGTAAAGTCAAAAGACTGAAATAGACCTAAATGTCTCATAGACAACTGCTAAAATAAATAATAACACAGACATATAATGAAATACTATGCAAGCTTGGAAAAAATAAGGCAGCTCTAAATGTACTTATTAATGCAGAACTTCAATATATATCAAGTGCAAAAAGCAAGATGCAGAACAGTAAATAATCTCACTCACATAGTCACCCACATAGTCACACATATACAGAGGCATAAAGACCCCCGCAAAATTTTAACAATGGCTTCCTATGGGAAAGAGAATAGTGTGTGGCTGGTCGGGGGAAACAGGGAAGGAGTTTTTGTACCTATTACACTTGCATTATATGCATGTATATGAACTGGGAAATGATTAGGGTTTCACTGAATTTTAGAGATTGAAATGGAAATAAAAAAAAACGAATATTTTTATATTATTAAATCTCCCTATTCAAGCATATGGCATATCTTCCCACCCAGGTCTTCTCATATGCCCTACATTATAATTTTTCATTTCCTTCATGAAAGTCTTTCGTATTTCTTCATGTAGTTATTCCTATTTCTTGCAATAACGAAATAAGATTTTTTTTCCTATTACATTAAAAAATATTTACTTATCAAAGACCATAAATAAGGTTTAAAAATATGCAAATTGAAACAGATATAGCAAAGAATTGATAGCCATACTTTAGAAAGAACACAGATCAAATTAACAAAAATTTAAATATTTGATAATACCTAGTGTTGGCAAAAATGTGGAGAAATGGGTGGAAATGCAATGGGTATAGTAGAAGAGTAGAGGAAGCAACTACAAGGACATTCCCTGCAGCACTATCTATAACAAAAACTGGAAAGACACTAAATTTCCATCAGTAGGAAAATATCTAAATAAATTGTGCTACATGCATTCCATAAAATAAACCTCTTTTTTTTTTTTTTTATCTCTTTATCAGATATCTAAAACAATGTCTACTGTGGCTTTAAGAGCTACAGGAAGAGAAGCAGATGTGGCTCAAGCAACTGGGCTCCCACCTACCATATGGAAGGTCCAGGGTTTGATTCCCGGGACCTCCTGGTGAAAGGCAAGCTGGCCCGAGCAGAGAGCTGGCCCGAGCGGAGAGCTGGCCCGAGCGGAGAGTTGGCCCAAGCAGAGAGCTGGTGCAGCAAGATGACACAACAAAAAGAGACACAGAGGAGAGACAAGAAGAGATGCCACAGACCAGGGAGCTGAGGTGGCACAAGAGATTGAGCGCCTCTCTCCTACTCCGGAAGGTCCCAGGATCGGTTCCTAGTGCCACCTAAAGAGAAGACAAGAAGACACAGAGAGCAGACAGCAAGTGCAAAAACAATGGGAGTGGGGGGGTGTAAATAATAATAAATCCTTTAAAAATAAATAAATAAAAACTACAGGAAGCATTAAATTCAGGTACTCAGCTGCTAAAACTCCATTCAAGGTTATTAAAGACTGTAAACAAAGTTCCCTTTGATCTAATAAATAAATAAACCAATTAATTCATTAATTCATTCAGGTATCTCTAAGGTGTAGAATGTCTAGGCACTACAATACTCTCTTCCCTACTGTAGTACCAAAATTTAACTATAAGGGACTTTCAAATAATTTTAATTTTGGGGGTGATTTCATCCACTCCCATGATTTTAAATATTGCCCCAAAAGCCCAATAATATCTTAGGAAAAATAATTAGAATAAATCCTAAATTTATCTCGAATAACAGGTCTCAAAGCACTAAAAACTGCCTATTCTATATAGTTATTTTTAACTTGTCCTTTTCCCCCGTATCTGCACCTTCTCCACTCCCTGCCATTTCACCAAACGTCTAGCTCCTCATATCAGAAATTTGGAAGGGAGCTGAGGTGGCATAAGAGATTATGTGCCTCTCTCCGACTCTGGAAGGTCTCAGGATCGATTCCTGGTGCCGCCTGAAGAGAACAGAAGCAGACACAGAAGAACACACAGAGCAGACAACAAGCACAATACAACAGGGTGCGGGGATAAATAAAATAAATCTAAAAAAAAAAAAAAAATAAAGGAATTTGGAAATAGTCCTTAATTTCTTCTTCATCCACAACCATTCCATCACCAAGTCCTCACTATTCTATTTGAAACTGTCCACTTTTATGTATCTCCACTGATAACCCTCTAACCCTAGAAATCCACCATCACAGTTCTGCTATATTACTGCCATTACTACATTCCACAGAATAGCTAAACATCTTTTTAAAAGTTAAATCCAACTCATCGCTGACTTCTTGGATGGCTCTCCAGTACACCTAAGAGTTTTCCCATGACATA
Organism: Cabassous unicinctus; assembly: GCA_029593785.1. Taxonomy (NCBI): domain Eukaryota; kingdom Metazoa; phylum Chordata; class Mammalia; order Cingulata; family Chlamyphoridae; genus Cabassous; species Cabassous unicinctus. The sequence continues at coordinate 3,634 of JAQZBX010105986.1, forward strand.
TAAATTCCCTGTGTCATTTTATCACTTTCCCTAAAGGGAAATATGAATAACCTTTGAGGGTTTTTTCGCTCCCCTCCTCACCCCCAAGTTCTATTTCTACCCCTCCCTTCCTGTATACCCTAGGACAAGTCACTTCATTCCTGAGCCTCAGTTTCCCCAATCTAACAAAAATTAGAAAAGCCTCCTCAGAAGAGGAAATAAAATAAAAATATTATATCTGGCTATGTGTTTGGTCATGACTTTTTATTGCTTGTAGTTAGTAACATGGCCTTATCTCAGTCCTAATAAAAGGTTATCATACCCTATCTTTCTGTTCTCAAGCAAAAACAGTAAAATAAACCAACAGTTCCCTCTCTAAAGGTATTTTTTAAACTACAACAACACAAGTAAACTTCAATCACACATGTAAATCTGTAAAGAAATCATGAAAATGTTTTCTCTATGACAACTAGCTATTTCAAATCTGTGCCCCTGACAGAGAGCACTAAAGCAGATCAATGTGCAAAAACTGGGGAAGGTGTTTTCTTTTTTTTCCCCCCTTTTTTTTTTTTTTTGTTACCTCCTAGCATCCCAGGAAAGATCTGTCACATTACTACCTAGATATAAACTTAAGGAACAGATGCCTTATAAATTCCAGCAATAGTAACACAAAATATCAAATGCCCAGATTTGAAAATTAGAAAACATACAAAGAAACAGGAAGCAATGGCCAAAGGAGAATATTAAAGTATTAGAAACCATCAATGAGGAGAACTAGGTCCTGAGACATAACCTTAAAAAAACAAACAAAAGCCTTAAAAAAAAATGGTCCTAATATGCTCAAACAGCTAAAAAGAAATATACAAAGAACTAAAGGAAATCAGGGGGAGGCGGGTGTGGCTCAGTGGATGGAGGCCCGGGTTCGCGTCCCGAGGCCTCCTTGTGAGGGCACGCCCGGCCTGAGCAGTGCGGTGGGCTGATGCAGCAACCTCACAGCGGGAAGCGGGTGTGGCACAATTGATAGAGCACCCGTTTACCATATGAGAGGCCCCGGTTTGCTTCCCAGGGCCTCCTTGTGAGGGCAGGCCGGCTCCGGGCTGATGCGGCAAGACCTCACAGCAAGGGGGAGATAAGCACAGAGAAGACACACAGCAAATGGACACAGCAGCACAAGCAGCAAGGGGGGGGATAAATAAAATAAATAAATCTTTAAAAAAATAAATAAATAAATAAAGGAAATCAGGAAAACAAAAGATGAACACAAAGAATATCAAAAGAAATGGAATAATGAAAAAGAACCAGAGATGAAGACCACAGTAACAGATATAAAAAATTCCTTAGAGGGTTTCAACAGCAGATTGGAGCTGGCAGAAGAAAGAATCATTGAAGTTGAAGAAAACTGACATTATCCAAGTGTGAGGAGCAGAAAGAGGAAAGAATGAAGAAAAGTGAACAGAGTCTGGGGAACATGTGAGACACCATCTAATTCAAGGTAAAGACTCATTTTGTCTCAAATGCATTAAGTTTATGTACTTTTGTACCTCCACCTTTATAAAACAAAGGCATAATGCAAGAATTTGAGCAGTGTACTACAAAAGATGGTATGTACAGCTCCATCACCCATAATATTCTAAAATGTTCATGTGTCAGCATCTGTGTGAACCTGAGTGAGTCAGGGTTGTCTCACCACATGAGGTACAAAAGTCCAGCCCAGGGAAGCGGATGTGGCTCAGGCAGTTAGGTGCCCAACTCCCATATGGGAGGTCCCTGGTTCCATTCCCAGTGCCTCCAAAGGAAGAAGAAAGACAACAAGCAAAAACAACAAGCAGACAACGAGCAAATAAAAAAACGAGCAAGACAATGAGCAAACAATGAGCAGACAGACAGCAAAAACAAAAACATGAGCAGGGAGCGGATGTGGCTCAAGCACTTGGGCACCGGATTCCCACGTGGGAGGTCCCAGTTTGGGTTCCTGGTGCCTCCTAAAAAGAAGCAAGCAGACAATGAGCAGAAAACGAGCAAAAAGAGCAGACAACGAGTAAAAACAACAAGCAAAAAACAACGAGCGAAAACAGACAAGGGAGCCATCTAGGTGGAGGAAAAAAAAAAAAAAAAAAAAAAAAAAAAAAAAAAAAAAAGTCCAGCCCAAAAAGTTAGGTAAAAGTAGAACATAGAAAAATAGGAACCACTTTATTTACTTTCCCAACTGTTTAAAAAGGATAGGTAGAGGAGAAAAGGGTACATACAATTAGAGATGCAATAAAGAAAGGTGGCACTTAGATAATTTGTAAATACATCTAAAAGCACCTAGCCCATACTGCTCAAAAAATACGTATAGGGAAGAGGATGTGGCTCAAGCAGTTGGGCATCCACCTACTACATGGGAGGTGTCAGATTCAGTTCCTGGTGCCCCTTAAAGAAGACAAGCAAGACAGCAAGCTGATGCAACAAGATGATGCAACAAGAAGATGCAACAAGATGACGCAATGAGGAATAACCACAAGGAAACACAATGAGAGACACAAGCAGGAGTGGAGATGGCTCAAGCCATTGGGCGCCTCCCTCCCACATGGGAGGTACTGGGTTCGGTTACTGGTGCCTCCTAAAAAAGAAGACAAGCACACAATGAACAGATACAGAGAGCAGAAAGCAAGTGCAAAACAATGAAGATGGGAGAAATAAATAAATAAAATAACTCTAAAAAAAATTTAATTAATTAATAAACAATGTATTTAGTCAAGGTCAATTAAAACTTGCCAGGTTACTTTCATCTTACTGTATAGCATATTACAAAACTAGCTGGTATTTTTGAGTAATGAAATTTTTAATTCTGAGCTAAATCATGAACCAAAACAAGAATCATATGTGGGTATTATTTAAAAGTACGATGGGAAGCGGGTGTGGCTCAATCGATAGAGCTCCCGTTTACCATATGGGAGGCCCCGGGTTCGCTTCCCGGGGCCTCCTTGTGAGGGCAGGCCGGCCCGCGCGGCGCAGTGGGCTGATGCAGCAAGCCCTCACAGCAAGGGGGAGATAAGCAGACACAGAAAAAAACACACAGCAAATGGACACAGCAAACACAAGCAGCAAGGTGGGGATAAATAAATAAATAAATCTTTAAAAAAATAAAAAAATAAAAAAAGTACGAATGCTTTCCATTTATATACATGTGTTCATACTACAAAAAAAATCCAGATTATGCATGTTATGTGTACCTTATTTCCAAATGTCTGCTAAACAAAACCAATTAAGTCTTCCCTTCTAAACATCACAACAAAGGACAAAGAAAAAACAAATTCTAAGGTAACCTTTTATGAAAATATAGGTTGAGAAAATAGGCAACACCCCAGGCCAGAACAATTAAGCAAGAAAAAGAAATAAAAGGCATCCAAATTAGAAAGGAAGGAAAATCATCTCTACTCATAGGTGACATGATCTTTTATATAGAAAATCCCAAAAATCTACACAAAAACTACTAGAGCTAATAAATGAATTCAGCAAAGTTGCAGACTTCAAGATTAACACTCAAAAATCAGTTGTAATGAAAGAGACCGGGCACAGTAATGTCATAGAAGTGGTTACCTCTGAGGAGCTCAGGAGAAAGGAATCGGGTTGTATGGTGATTTAATTGAATCCATTAATATTTCATTTTCTTGAGATAGAGGGAATGAAAGTGAGACAGCTGAAGAAACTACGGCAAAATATTAACTTGTGTTATATCTGGGATTTATAAATGGGTGTCTGCTCCAGTATTTTCTGTACGTTTGATATATATTATAATTTTTAAAGTGTGACATTGATTTAGGTATCAAATGGAGTAAACTGCTGACAGAGTTTCAGATCTAATGAAAACAAAACACACAAAAGCAAAACAAAAAATAAAATGTATACTAAGTACCTCCCCCCACAAAAAATAATCAGTTGTGTTTCTATATAGCAACAAAGAACAACAACCCATAAAGGAAATTAAAAAACAATTCCACTCACAATAAAAGACCTAGCAATAAATTTAACCAGAGGTAAGAACTCACACACTGAAAACTATAAAACATTGCTGAAAGAAATTAAAGACTATTTTTTATAAATGTCTAGACATTCCATGTTCATGGATTTGAAGACTTCCTATTAAGATGTGAATACTACCCAATGTGAACTATAGTTTCAATACAATTTCTATCAAAATCCAGCAGCTTTTTTTGCAAAACTGGAAATGCTAATCCTCAAATTCATATGGAATAACAAGGGGCCCAAAATAACCTAATAAATACCAAAAAAGACAAAGTTGGAGGTTTCACAGTTTGCGATTTCAGTCTTACTACAAGGCCACAAAAATCAAAGCAGTGTGGTACTGGCAGGAAAACAGACACGTGAACCAATGGAATATAATTGAGAGTATAAAAATAAATGTACCTATTAATGGCCAATTAATTTTCAACAAGGATACTAAGTACATTAATTGAGGAAAGAAAGGTCTCATCCACAAATAGAAAACTAAATAACCACCTGCAAAAGAATTAAAGACCCAGGTCCCTACCTCACACCATACACAAATATAAGTCTAAATGGATCAAAAACCTAAGCATAACAGCTAAAACCATAAAACTCTTAAAAGGAAACATAGTGGGAAACCTACACAACATTGGATGAGGCTGTGATTGCTTAGCTATTACACCAAAAGAGAGAAAAAAAAGAGAGAGAGAGAGAGAGAGAGAAAATGGACGTCATCAAAATAAAAACCTTTGTACATCAAGACACTGAGAGTGGAAGCGGATGTGGCTCAAGCAGGTGGGTGCCTGCCTATCACACGGGAGGTCCCAGATTCGGTTCCCAGTGCCTCCTAAAGGAGATGAGCAAGAGAGCGCACTGACTGCTACTGGCTGGCGCAGCGAGATGATGCAACAAGGAAACACAATGAGACACACAACAAGCAGAAGTGGTTCAACTGATTGGGCACCTCCCTCCACATGGAAAGTACCGAGTTCAGTTCCCAGTGAATCCTAAAAAAAAAGAAGACAAGCAGACACAGAGAGCACACAATGAACAGACACAGAGAGCAGATGGCAAAGGCAAACAATGGTGGGGGAGAAATAAATTTAAAAAAAAAAAAGACATTGAGAAAGGGAAAAGACAATCTACAGAAAGGGAGAATATATTTGAAGCCATGTATTTGATAAGGGTTAATATCCAGAATATATAAAGAACTATAAAAACACAGTAACAGGACAAACCAATTTTAAAATGGGTAAAAGACTTGAATAGACACTTCTCCAAAGATAAACAAGTGGCCAATAAGCACATGAAAAGATGCTCAACCTCAATGATCATCAGGGAAATGCAAATCAAAACGACAATAAGATGTGATTTCATAATTACTGGGTATACTAAAAAAATTTTAAAAATTAAAAAATTAAAAAAACTCAGAAACAAGTGATGGCAAGGATTCAGAGAAAGTGAAACTGTTATTCATCATTGCTTGCATTGTAAAATGGTGCAGCCACTGTGGAAATCAGTTTTGTGCTTCCTCAGAAAGTTGAACAAAGAATTACCATATGACCTGGCAATCCCACTTCTTGATATATATCCAAAAAAAAAAGACAGCAGGGACCGGCTATTTGTATACTAGTGGTTCATAGCATTATGAACAACAGTCAAAAGATGTAAGCAACTCAAGTTGATAAAACAAAATGTGGTATATACATGCAATGGAATATTATTCAGCCATGAAAAAGGAATGAAGCTCTGATACATGCTATATCATATTTGAAATCTAAAAACATTCTGTTGAGTAAAATAAACCAGACACAAAAAGACTAACAGTCTATGATCCCATTTACATGAAATACCTAGAATAAACAAATAGAGTCAAACAGTAGGGCCCAGGGGATGAGGAGGATAGTTACTGCTTAATGGGTGCAGTTTCTGTTGGAGGTGATGAAAAAGTTTGGATAATGGATGTTGTGATTAGTACAATACTGTGAATGTAATTAATACCACTGAATTATATACTTGAAAGTCATTTAAATGGGAAATTTTGACTTGTATATGTTACTACAACTAAAATTCAAATGTAAGTATCACCCATCTATTTGAAAGATCTAATCCTTGATCCATTATATTTGAATGATCTAGATAATGACTGAAAATAACTTCAAAATTAGTGGGAAAAGTTATATTCATTTAAGTTACAACATGTAGGAAATAATTACAGACTGAAAATTGTACACAGACATTGAAAAAGAGAATATGACATTTCTGTTTCAAATATATCCTTTTACTAGTTTTGAAACAAGGCAGCAAAAAAGCCTAATAAGTGTGGTTCTCTTAGTTTTAAATAATGGTACTCAGTAAGATTCAAGCATTTGATATGTTTGTGCACTGTTGTCTAAGTAGTAAAAGAATAAAGGCTGAAAAGACTCAATTACTGGATTTTTTTCTCTCTCTCAATTTCTGAACCTGGAAAATGAGTGATTAAAAGCAACTAGCATCTTTGCCGAACTTAGGCTCTATAATTAAATTGCTTAAGTTCAAATCCTTGCTCTACCAAATGAGGAATAAAAACAATATGCATTTGGGAAGCAGCTGTGGCTCAATTGGTTGGGCTCCCATTTACCATATGGGAGGCCCTGGCAGGGTTCAATTCCTGGGGCCTCCTGGTGAAGGCAAGCTGGCCCGCATGGCGTGGTGAGCAAGATGACCCAACAAAGGGAGACAAGCAGACACAGAAAAATGCACAGCAAATGGACACAATGAGCACAAGCAGCAAGGGGAGGATAATTAAATAAATAAAAATAAATCTTAAAAAAAAAAAACAAAAACAATACGCACCTCACTGGTTTTTTGTGAGGATTAAGTAAATGCATGTTAAAAATTAGTTTGACAGAAGCGGATGTGACTCAAGCAATTGGGCTCCCACCTACCACATGGGAGGTCTCAAGTTCCGTTCCTGGGGCCTTCTGGAGAAGGCGAGCTAGCACAACCAGCAGGCCTGAAGAGATGGCACAAGATGATGCAACAAAAGAGACACAAAGAGGAGAGACAATGAGAGACACAACAAACCAGGGAGTTGAGGTGGCTGAAGCAATTGAGTGCGTCTCTCCCACATGGGAGGTCCCAGGTTGGGTTCCCCATGCCTCCTAAAGAGAAAACGAGCAGACAGCAAGCACAAACGGGG
>JAQZBX010105987.1:0-10793 GCA_029593785.1 Cabassous unicinctus
CTTACCCAAGGCCAACTAGTGAGTTAGAGCACAACTGAGCCTAGAACCTGGTTTCCTCATGTATTAATTTTTGTTCTTTGGAACCAAAAAAGTTAATACTTCTAAACTAGATAAATTAGGGGGAAAATAACTTTTCTTCAAACTGATATTTTAGGAGGAGTCTATTAAATGCTTCCATTGTGGAGGAAGACAGTTTGATTAAGGGACCATACTGACATGATATTTGATGGTGTTGGGCCAGGGACCCTAAAATACCTCAGTCCCTACCCAGACCATCGATCTACCTCTCCTTTCAAACTTTCCAAGGACAATATTTAACGAGAGGAGGAAGCAATATTCTTTATTATCTCCCCCAACCCCAATGCAGAACTCTAGTTAGCTGAGCTGACACATCTAAAACGATCCTTTCTCCCATTTTAGAAAAGGTTAAGTAACTCAAACCTTTAAAAGCAAGCTATAAGACCTGCCCTATATGTTTCTTCTCACTGCTCATACTCAACTCATGGGATTACAGGACCAATGGGAGGAAAGAGGTACAACCACTTGTGCCTTTCACCTGTAAAAGGCCTATTTTTACTCCTAGAAATTAGGACTACTCTTGGCCTGAAATCTGAACCGTTGTCTCTGGCCTTCTTCTTGAAGTCTAGAAAGGAGTTCTGGGAGTTGTGTAAGGAGGCAGAACCATCTTCTTCAGCCACCAGGGTCACGCATCTCTTCTAGTACCATGGGCTACAGAAAAAAAAAATTCCGATTCCTCTGAATGTTGACCTCACTCTTTAGGTCTTAGAACTCTTTGGGATTGCTTTACATTCCATTTTCTACCTCCCTGACTGAATTCATTCCCTAATTTCTCTGGGAATGAAAAAATTCTGATGCCAGGCCACACCTCAGACCAGTTAAATTAAATATTTTTTTTGGAATAACTGCATATCATTGACATAAATCTGTCTTTCAGAATGCCTCCCTGCCCTTCTCCTTGACTAAGATGGCACCCCCCGGTGAGTGGGAGAGAGGCCATGTGTGACCACATGGCAGAGGTCATCTAAGGCTTGTCCTGGGGTCAGGCCAGTGTAAACTTTCTGCTGGAGTCTGCTACCACGGTCTGCAGTGGTCTGGGCTGGCACTCTCTATGCTTGTTTCCTTGGCCTTGCCTTGGCTCTCTGAGAGCTGTAGACCCTGGCACCTGCACCATTCCCTCCTTCGGAATACCACAGAGACCCGGTGGAAAGCGTAGGCCCTCAGCTTCACGTCTCGCCCTTCCCCAGGCTATTGCTGGGACTTCTAGAATGCACTTGGCCACACCAGAGAACTAGTCCCTGCACTCTCTCTGTGACCACACCTCTCCTCCTACATTGTAATTCACGATTAGGTAGGTGCCCCTGCACAAGGGTCACCTCAGAGTGTCATGAATGGGGAGAGGAGCAAAAGCCCCTAAACTTTTGGTATTCTCTCAACCAATTTAATATGCACCTTTCCAGTCTTAGGTCTGGAGAAGGGCCATCACTGCACACAGGCCTCCTACATCAGGGGGCCTCTTTCTTCCCACAACCCCCTCTTAGGGACCACTTTCTCCCCCTCCCTGTCCCTCATAGTCCTCTTTACTCTACAAGTCCCCTGTTCTAGGTGTCCCAGGCTGAAGGAGTGTCCTCTCTATGCTGAGAGAAAGGTGGCCTCAGTCTTCTAGGATTTGTTCTTGATGTGCTCAATGGGAATCAAATTTAGAAAATAGTTCTCTCGCACAACAAATCCTGGCTTTCAAGATCATGGTTTCAGTGCAAAAAATCTTGGTTTTTTTTGCCAGCCTCAAATGGAAACACTCTACCTTCCTCTTTTCAATTCTTACTCAAATCATATCCATCCATTCCCTGATGATAGACAGGTGATGCCTCAGGGTGACTAGGGCCAGGGCCACGGTGCATATAAATGCAAGAGAGGAAAGCTCATTTATATGCACTTAAAATATGATTATTACTCCTATTAAAATTCTATAATTACAGCTTACTGATTGTCAGGTCTATGTGCTTTGCATGAATTGTCATCTTAATCCTTACTACAACTTATGAGAAAACAGGCACAGAAAGGTTAAGTAACTTTTCCAAAGTCACACAGCTGGCAAGTATCAAACCTAGGATTTGAATCCAGGCTGGCTCCAGAGTTTGTGATCTTAACCACTGTGCTCTTCTCTCCCTCTGCATGATCCTTTCCCCCTCCACACCCTCCCCACTTTTCCTCTTGAGAGACACAAAGATGAAGTGCCACAAAGAAGCATTCTTTTCACATGGAAGGCCCAGGAAATTTCACTTCTCAAATGCTTCTTGGAAGGAATTGGGATACAAAATTTAAAAAGCAAATAAGTAGGCAGGAAGACTACTTAACCTGTGTTTATCAGCAAAAAAGCTCCTCTTACCCAAGAGTATTTAATCTATCACTATGGAGTCAGAGGAAGTTCTTTGCTTAAGGCTTTTTTGAATTCTAGACACTTTTATTAACCTAGTGTTGCTTATCTTAAAATGCTCCCACTCCGTTGCCTCCTTTATCATTGCCTCCTGATTTCTTCTGTTCATCAGCTATACTCTGCCCTATATACTTGTCAGCAAGTTTTGATACAAGTTGTCTGGTTGCTTCCTACATGTGTGTTTTATTTCTCCAACTTAACTGTGAATTCCTCTATCTGGCTTGCACCCTCCCAGGGCCTAGCAGAATAGGGGGCACATGGTAGATATGCAGCAAATGTTTGTAGATTGATTCACTTGGGAAAAGAGTAATTATCTCCTTGACTTCATTGTTCATTCAGCTATTTTCCCTGCTTGCTTACCCTCCAAATTTGTGAAACTTATATTCAGTTCTGTGGCTTCCTTTATATTTCAAATACATGTATTGGGCTCTGTGCTAAACTGCCTGAGTTGAAATTTTGGCACGGCTGGTTCCTTGCTGCATGACTTTAGGCTAGTTGCGTTAACCTCTCAATGCCTCAGTTTCCACAAATGTAAAATGGGATAAAATTTTACTATTTCATACGGTGGATGTGAGGAGTAAATGAGAAAATACATATATAACACAGACCAATGCCTGGCACAATGTAAATATTCAGTAGATATAAGCTATGATAAAAATGGATGTGTGCCCTTGATCTTCTCATATTTATTTATTACATATTTATAGTATATTTGCTACTCTCTGGTTTCTATACCCAAAACACATATTTTCATGTGCATGGTAAAACACATTTTAAATATCTTAAAATTTCTATCCATTCACCCGTTTTTCAAAATAAGTTTTCACAATGACCCCTCAGCAGTCACATTCTCCTTTGCCACCAGGTGGCAGTGTTTGTTCAGCCAGGTACGGAATATAGACCCTTGTCTTAGCTCTAGGGCCCAGCAGGGTCAACTTCTGGTGCTGTTTCAGAAATTGCATGCCTTCTAATTTCCCCCTCCCTTTTTCTTTGCTTATTCTGTGACAGGATGTTTCTTTCCCTCCACTTCAATCCTGTCTACTGCTTGACCTACCGCCATCATGCATGTAACCACTTCCTTAAATATGAGCCTTGTAGATTGTAGCCTTTCAGAAATGGGGTTGAGGCTAATATACCACCCACTGAGGTGCTGATGAGAAATAATGTTTTAAAAAATAGCCACCTTGGCAGGGAAGGATCACTGTGTAGGGTGTCGGTGATGGGGGGATGTGTGGAGAGGGGTGCACCTGGGGCATGCCTCTGTGGCATATGAATATGTTCAAGTGGTCATGGGGTATTGTCTCAGTAGGTGGAGACCCACACAATAACTGAAAGAATATTGAATTCCCATCCTGGGAAGTCCTGCTATATTCCCTAATAGAGTGGCAAGAATCCACCAAGTACATGGGCAGTGCCTAACAAAGGAGGACAGACCATTATGCTAGGCTCTTGATATTGATGATTGTACTTATGAACCTTGTTCTTGTGAAATTGAAAATTAACCTAGTATTATAAATTGCATAAGAGTTATCTCCTGAAAGCCTACTGGTTGTTCAAATGTGGCCTCTCTCTAAGCCAAACTCAGTATATAAACCCACTACCTCCCCCTAGTGTGGAACATGACTCCCATGGATAAGCCTCCCTGGCACCAAGGGATTATTACCAAGCGCCAACTAGCAATGCATTTGGAAAAAGACCTTGACCCAAAGGGGGAAATATTAAATACAAATGAGTTTTTATGGTTAACAGATTTCAAAGTGAGTTAGGAAGTCATTCCAGAGGTAACGTTTATGCACGTCTCAGCAGGATCTCATTGACTGCCGCAGTAAACAGTGCCTCAAACAGCAGTACTCCTGAGGGCTCTAGAGACATCTAGATACTATAGGCAGGGCAGACAATCTCAGGAATTTGGCACTGTGTCAGTGGGCTTTACTTTGGAATATATGCTCCCCAATGTAACAGAATTAGACTCATGTATAATTTCCCTAAACATGGCGCTTCTGCCCCTTTTATTTGAACCGATAATTAGCACTATATTTGTTAATTATGCACCCCAGAGACTTAAATCTTCAGTCTGTTCATATGCTGGTTGAGCCCTGTATCTCAGCAGAGTTGCAACACCTACTCCAGTTCATTGGACTCACCCAGGATAACTAACAAAAGGATGATGATGAACAATGCTCATCCCAAAAACAGAGTATCCACAACTGCAAGCAAGACAGTTCCATCCACATGCCCCATGGGATCTAAGCTTTCTCTCAATCAGAAACAGAGTAGGCATCACCATCCCCAAATCCTCAAGATTGAGGAATGAACAAACATAAGGGGAGAATGCAACTATGGACTAAAGTAGACTTATTATTCTAGCAATGAAAGAGCTTCTATAATTGATATAAAGGCAGAGGCTACCAGAGGTTGTTAGGGGAGGAAGAGGGAAGAATAGGTGCAAAATGGGGCATTTTGGGGGACATTTGAATTGTCCTGCATGACATTGCAATGATGGATACAGGCCATTATATATTTTGTCAAAACCTATAAAATTGTGCAGTGCAAAGTATAAACTATAATGTAAACTATAGACCATGGTTAGTAGCAATACTTCAATATGTGTTCATCAATTGTAACAAATGTACCACACTAATGAAGGATGTTGTTAATGGGGGAAAGTAGGGGAGAGGGAAGGGGTACAGTAGTATATGGGAATCCCCTATATTTTTGATGTAACATTTATGTAATTAAAGCTTCTTTAAAAATAAAAAAAAATTTTAAAGCTACCTTGAAAAGCCTGGAAAATTAAAGATTAAATCATTTAAGAGTAAAGGTTTTGGCACAGGAAAGGCAAATACTCAGCTGTCCTGCAAACTCTCTCCACTCTGAACCTATGGCAGGCCAGCCTCCTCAAACACGATATTCTGTTGTCACACTGTGCCTTGCCATGGCTTCAGAGTCCTTCTCAGCACAGCCTGTTAGGAAGTTTCTAGTAATCAATAGGTGTTCATATGCAAGACAAAATGGGATTTGCCACCCCAGGGAGAGCAAGTTTCTAGGTTAGAAAATAGTATATGTGCAATTCTCAGGCATTGCATTGTGAATCAAGTTGCTTTCAAGAGGCCACTCTATAGGCCTCTTCCCCATTTCCTCTTCCCCAGTATTATAACAACAACAATACATTAATAATACAAACTATCATTAGTAAGTCTATTTTATGTACTGGGCATTTTGTGATTTACATTCATTATCTCATTTAATCTTCAAAAGATTGCTGAAAGAGAAATGCTATGCATGTGGAAGCTGTCATTTAACTTTAGAAAATTGTTTACAAAGACAGTACAAATAATGAAAAATACAAGCAAATCTCATAAATGAACATAGATAAAAATTTTCGCAAACTGAATTCTTCACGGTGAAAAACAAAATTGGTCAAAGTCATGCAGCTAGTAAATGGAAGAACTGGGATTGAGTCCAAGCCATCTGACATTAAAAAAAAAAAACAAAAAAAAACTTTCCTCTTAAACTCTCACTGCCTTGTGGTCCTCCAAGTCATCACATGTTCTTAGTTTACCAGCTAAAAATAGAAAAATGCCATCATCCTCATGCCTACCCCACCCCATGAGTCCCAGATGTCACTCCCTTTCACCATCCCCGTCTCACAACTCTGTAGGAAAATTTGCAGTTTGGTGACTTGACCTGACAGGCTAAAAAGGCTGTGGTCCTTTACTTTGGTCTCCCATCTCCAGCAAAATGATAAAGAGGCAAGTAAACCCAAAGGCAAAGAGTAGTTATGCAGATGGTAAGGGAAGTGACACTATTTGCAGTGCTGAAGGAAACCTCCAGACCTTTGGGAATGTGGGGAAAACACAAAGAGAGGCCTCCGAGTCACTGAGGCTTTTTGTGCTCTGATTCAGAGCTGGGGTTTGGTTTCTCTGAGTCATCAGTAATTCCTCCACACCCTGGGGAAGAGCAAGTACCTGAAAGGGCCCATAAAGAAAGAAATTCTTGTCTGAGCGGCTGTTGAGGTGAGGGATGGGGACAGTTCTTCCATAGACTGTGCGAGGTATATTGACAAACCATTTCTGGGTCATGCGATTTTCTACAAAGCCTGGCCTAGTTTCTCTCTGAGAGCACTGTTGTCAGACAGATATCACGTTCTTGCTGCTTTAATTGTGTGCTGTTTTTACAGCCCAGTTCTGATAAAGAAAAGAGGGAAGGAGCAGATCACCATAGTTGTTTTGGTTTATTGCTTGGTTGATTTTATTAGCCTGAGAATGGGTAGCCATGGAAGCTATGGAAGCTTGTGCTGAAAGGACCTTACTAGCTAAGTGTTGCCATGTCTTTTGTAACTTATATTCAAGAAGTCTTCCAACTGTGGGTTGCAAACCATTGATGGATCCCAAAAATCAATTTAGTGGGTCACAACCAGTATTTTTTTAAACAAAAGGAAATAGACTAGAATTGAATACAAAGGGAATATCAGGGTACATTGCACATATTAAGAGTCAATTTTGTTTCAGTTTTATACAATTATGAGGGTACTGGGTCACAATATAAAATGTATTCTTACTGTGGTTGTGGTAAGAAATGTTTGTAAACCATTTCTATCTTCCAAGAATCACCCAAGTCTCACCCTAATACAAAAGAATGGCCCACTTATTTTTCAAAGGAGGACATTGTTTGCTATAGTAAAAAATTGGACACAACCCAAATAGCCATCAACAGTAGACTAGATAAATAAATTGTGGCATATTTATACAATGGAAATATTATTTATTCAAAGAAAATGAATGGACTACAGCTACATGCAACCACATAAATGAATCTTAGATCTCAACAGACTTGCAACACCTACTCTCCAGTTCATTGGACTCACCCAGGACAACTAACAAGGAGATGATGATGGACAATGACCATCTCAAGGAACAGAGAGAGTCTGCAACTGCAAGCAAGATAATCCCATCCATCTGCCCTATGGGATCTAAGCCCCTTCTCAATTAGAGGTGGAGTGGGCATCACCATCCCAGAATCCTCAAGATTGGGGATGGACGATGGACTAGAGTAGACTTAAAGTTGTTCTACTGTAGACTTATTGTCATCCTAGCAATGGAAGAACTTTTATTACAGATGTGGAGGCAGTGGCCACTGGAAGTTCTGAGGGGAGGGAGAGGGAAAAATAGGTGTAAATTGGGGGCATTTTCGGAACTTGGGAATTATCCTGAATGACGTTACAATGGCAGATACAGGCCATTGTATATCTTGTAACAACTTGCAAAATGTGTGGGAGAGAGTGTAAACTACAATGTAAAGTATAATCATCGCTTAGTGGCAATGCTCCAACATGTGTTCATCAATTGTGGCAAATGTACCACACTAATGAAGGATGTTGTTAATGTGGGAAGATGTGGGAGGGCTGGGGAGCAAGGCATGTGGGAATCCCCTATATTTTTTTTGTGTAACATTTATGTAATCTAAGTTTCTTTAAAAAATAAAAAATAAAAAAGTAAAATAAAATAAAATAAGTGAATCTTAGTAACACTATGTTGAACAAAAGAAGCAAGATGAAAAAAAAAAACATATTTTATGACTCAGTTGATATAAAGTTAAAAAAAAAAAAACCAAACTAAACTCTAGGGTTTAGGGATGCACACATAGGTGGTATAATTATAAAGGAAAGTGCTAATTACATCAATTCAGGGTAATGGTCACCTCTGCAGGGATGGAAGGGGCTATGATCAGGAAGGAATGTAGCAAGTGGGGGATTCTAGAGATCTGGCAATGTTGATTCTTAACCCAGGTGGTGCTTACATATGTATTCACTTTAATATTATTTCTTCAATTGTACATTTAAGTTATATTCACTCTTTGGAATGCATATTTCACAATTTAAAATTTCACTATGAACAAATTTTCACTTTTCAATCTACCTGTTTTTACTAGTTGCTACAAACCATCTTACCAAGGACAGATTCACGGAAGTGCTTATACGATTAAATTATGTCAGAGCCTGTTAGTTCTAAACCAGTGCTGTCCTGTGGAACTTTGGGTGATGATGAAAATATTCTAGATCTGCACTATCCAATATAGTTGTCACTAGCCTTATATGGCTACTGAGCTCTTAAAAAGTGGCCAGTGCAACTACAGAACTAAATTTTAAATTTTGCTAAATTTTAATTTTAAATGTAAAGAGCCACATTTGGCTAGTAGCTACCATGTTAAACAATGTTGATCTAGACCTATTTGTTAGATACAGTCATTTTTAGGGCAATGAAATTGTTCTGTACAATACTGCAATGATGGATGGACACATGACATTATACATTTGTTAAAGCCTATAAAACTGTACAGAACAAAGTGTAAACCATAATGTAAACGTAAACTATAGACTTTGGTTAGTAGCAATGTTTCAGTATTGGTTCCTCAATTGCAACAAATGTACCACACTAATGTAAGATGTTATTAATAGGAGAAACTTTGTGTGTGGGTGTGGGGGGTATATGGGAATTCCCTATACTTTTGGTGTAGTTTTTCTGTACATCTAAAACTTCTCTAAAAATAAAATTTATTATTACAAAAAAAGAACTTATACTTTGTTTTCAGACAAACCTCAATTTGAATCCCAGCTGCCACTACCCTCCGTGAAACTTTAGATGGGTCTCTTGACTTCTCTGACCCTCAACATACTCATCTGTAAAATGGGGGTGGTGAAGTGATACTTACTAGTGCTGATGTGAGTACTCTATTAAAGTAATGTATGCAAAGCACCTAATGCAGCACCTGCAAGTCGTTGGTGTTCAAGAAATGCTTGTTTCCCTTCACAGACTATTTGGCCATCTTGAAATTGTGTGACCTCCTTCAAATAAAGACTGAGGGAAAGAATATGGATGATTTAATGCAATCTAACCGCAATCCCAAGCACATATCTGCAGGGCAGCAGCACCGTTGCTGCAGGTTTTTAGCAGAGCTTCTTCCATAGCTGAGTCTCCATAGACACATTTATGCCAATGTTTCCAAGAAGAAACACAAGGCCAAACAGCAGATCAGCTTTTAATATGAATAAAGACAATTATTTTTGTTTTTTCTTGCTTTATGTGACTAGAAGCCTTGTCAAATTTTCCAGTGTGTAAAAAGTGCAATTCTCATTCACAACACTTCCTTCTTTTATTTTTTTAAAAAAAGGCTTCTCAATTTTTATATATACTGGCCTGATATTTTTAAAATCAGCTATCCCAACTCAATTGTTGCAATTTATATTAAAAAATTCTGGTGGTTGAAGTTGATTGCACACTTCCATATGAGCCAATAATGTGAGGCAAGTTTTTAAAAGGGTAGCAAAATTAGTCTGATATTGCACCATAGACATGTGGTCTCCAAAATGTAGGATGTCGAGATCCTCTTCATTCTTGACCAGTTAGACCACACCTAGAATATTTTTCTCAATTCTGCATACCATATTTAAAAAGATAAGTAAAACTCATGCATTGTGCAGCTACTATGTGATGATCACTGTACTAAGTAACTTGTACACATTTATTCCTCCCACCAACCCAAAGAGGTAGGTATTAGTACACCCCTGCCTATTTTACAGATGAGGAAACTGAGATCATACAGCTGGTACATGGAATGGTCAGGATTCAAAACAATTACATGTGAATTTCCCTAAACCCCTTTGCAAGCAAGCAAGAGCAAATAGGGTGGGAAGGAACTTGGCTATTGAGCCATCTTGGAAGATTGGAAGGAATTGACCATGTTTAGCGTAAAGAAACCAAGAGAGTGTCGAAATATATTTGAGGGACTTTTGGAAGGAAGAGGGAGTCAGATCAAGTGAGATAAACTCTTCCAATTATCCCATCTCGTCCACACTCTCTAAACTCCTCTGGGCAAATCCTGGGCTCTCTTGATTTCCCACTCCCCCATCCCCTCTGAAATCTTTCCATTAGACAAAGGTACTTCTCATTTTATGGTTAATAACACCCCCTACATTCTCAGTTCTTCTCTGGACATTTACACTTCTTCCTGGCCTATTCTCCTGTCAGAAGACCAGCTGGACTTCAGACAACTCAGTCAGAATTGTTGATTCTCTCCCATGCCATTGCTGTAAGAGTGGGAGGTGGAGTTGCCTTTGCCCTGTCTCCCCATTGCCATTTCTAGACTTTCACCACTTCCCCCCTACATGCAAATCTTTGTGCTCCTTTGAGGTTCAAGTCACCCAGCAGCATTTCCTTCTGCCTCTCATTTTTGAAGCCCTGTACTGACCTTCCATTTGCTTTATTGAGAACACAAGCATCTGTGGGACAGTACACTTCTCCACACTAACACTTGCCATATTCTAGGAAACTTCAGTGGG
>JAQZBX010105988.1:0-10793 GCA_029593785.1 Cabassous unicinctus
CTTGGAGAATAAAAGAGTCTCAGAGTAAGCAACCAGTCAAATGTCATTTTCTACTATCTTCGCGTATGCACAGAAAAAAAGGTAAGACTAGGAGGAACATTCGTTCAGGTGAACAGGTCTTTATTAGTAGAATCTCCCTAAGTACCATCAATAATGATGCCTCTGCATCTACAAACTCTAATAGGCAGGGTGTGAAGCATAGAGTAAATATATTTTTAACACCCTCAGGTCTTCAATTTTGAAAGAAGATTCAGTGAGACTGATACTGAATGATACTGGCTGAACATAGTCCTGAGGAATAAGGAAGTGGCAAAAAGAAATTGCAAGTTTTTAAAAAATAAGTATTTTATTATTTTCTATGATTACTCCAAAAGAAAATTAATTTCATTCTTTACGTACCTAAAGTATATCTTGATCATTGGGGTGACATATACAGAAATTTAACAATTTGATGCATGGAAGATCAGTTGATGCCATTGGATCCTAAATACATGAGGGGAAAAGTTGAATTGCAAGTCTGTTTCTCTTTAACTCAGACCAAAGGTCCCTGAGGGGTGAGACAAAGTATTTGAAGAGGTGCCAATGCTCTTAAACCTGCAGAATACCAGAGTAGCATTATTGCCATTCAGAGAAAAGAAACAAACTAACAATTGTCTAATATCATTGTATTTGAAAGAACATTTTAGACTATGAATAGGGAATCTACTTGAAATTTGCAAACTACTTTCATGTATCAAAGGTTTAGATTTTAAGCAGGTCAACTCATATTCCACACCTGCATCTTAATGCCTGGAGTGGCATTGTCATGATAATATAGATGCCATCCTTATTCTGAGTACACTAGCTCTCTAATGGGGACCTACAGGAAACTATATGAAATTGCAATGTATTTCCTTAAGTTTTGAAAGTGTAGTGTTTGGCTTTGCGTAATTTATATAGATTCTATGGACAGGGTCAGATTAAGACCTTTTAGTGTTCTAAATATTGAAAGCATATATATTCCCTCTCCCATTCCAACTCAAAATATGCACAACAGTCACACTTTAACACATAAATTAAGAACTGTAGAAAATGTCTTTTCCTATGATGTCACTTTGACACCTTTATATTGATATAGCATAAAGAAAATGATATAAAACATATAAATGATACAAACCTTCATTATTATGATGATGACCATCATTATTATTATAGCATCAGCACTATTATTTACTATCCTTATGCTTTGCTGCTATTCTAAATAGTTGCTTATTTTATTTTGAGGTTAATCCAGCAGCAGATTTACCTTTAAAACCATATGTTCTACTTTGTATCCTTTCTTATCTATTAAGTAATAGAATCTCTGCAGAGGAGAGAGAAAGCCAGCCACACAGCTGCTTTCTGCTCAAATCTCTCCTAATCTGCCTCCTTTATTACCACCCTTAAAGATTGCCTCCATGCAAAACCTTACTGTTATCTTTTGGCACCTTTCTTCCCATAAATGCTTTTTATTCTGGCTTAGTTTTTATTCCATCTTGATTTTTAACTTATTATTATGTCAGCAGTAGTATATCTAGTTGCTTTACAAGAAGTCAAAATTTTAATCATAGTGCCAAACAAGTCATTACAGTTTGCACAAAGTTAATTATTTGATCAAACATAAATAGTAATTGAAAACAAAAGGACCATGGAAATTTACCCCAAACTATATCCTGCAATATTTTAAACTTTGTCATAATTGCTGTGTTTCTGGGATAAGAGTTAGTGATGATCTAAGAAAGTCCTACTTCATTCCAAGTATGAATAATAGGTCCTGAAGGATCTTTTTTATCTGGAATTTTTTATCTGAATTTTTTAAAAAAGGATATTTAAAAAATGTATTTGCCATTTTTATTTAACTCTTGGAATTTGGCCTCTTCTCTAGATCTAGCAGGTCGGATATGATATAAAGAGTAGGTGGATTATTTTTGGGAGAAGGGGAAGGTGCTCTAAAATGTGAGGAATTTAGGGATGGAAGACTGGTTTATTCAACCACGTGGCTCTCTTTCTGGGCCCCTCTCCCCAGTTTTCCCTTTTTGCCTTCCATCTTTCCTGCTTTCTCTTCCTTCCTTCCCTTTTTCACTTTCTCCTTTCTTTCTCCATCTCATTCCCCTCTGGCCCTTCTGTCCTTTCTTCTCCTCTCCTCTTGTCTTCCTCCTCAACATAGTCATTGTCAATAACTTTTTCTCCTTCTCCTTCTCCTCCTTCTTCTTCTTCTTCCTCTTCACCTACCTACCTTTCTTCCTTCCTTCTTCCCTCCCTCCCTCCCTTCCTCCCTTCCTCCCTTCCTCCATTCCTCCCTTCCTCTCTCCCTTCCTCCCTCTCTCTCTCTCCCTTCTCCCTTCTTTTTCCACTCTCCTTCCCCTATTTTCATCACCCATTGTATTTGCAGCTACATTTTGACAGTGATGGCCCAAGTATGGATGCCATCTCCTTTATTTGATTACCCTTAACACGTAAAGGCTATTTCTTATAGAACAAGAGTTCTCTACCATACATCTTGACACATTTGTGGTTGGTGTTCCATTTATTAACTGGTTTTGTTCTGCACATATAAGTATACGTAATTGTCTAGAAGCCTCATCTTAATGGATCATCGAACGTTGTCCCCAAAACTGTAAATTCTTGAGATGGTAAGGTTTTACAGTCATGGGTAACTCCAACCCTCTGCCTCTGCTGAGTAATTTGGTAGTTCATTTCAATCTCCAGGACCACTTATTTTGGCTCCATACTGTGTTAATCTATGTGTGGAGCTCAGAATCAGAACTTACTCTTAATTTTTCCCCAAATTAAAAATGCATAAACAAATAAACAAAAAACAACTTAGACATCTGTGTTCCCTAACTGGTAGAGACTATGGGATTCATATCTGGACAGGCAAAAAAGCTTAAATAGATTATTAAACACCTTAGTTCCCTAAACATTTCTTTGGTCATTTGTGCAACTTTGAGATCTCCTCTCCCAATTTGTTCCTCAAACTTTCTATTTTTAGCTGTCCTTTCTTTTCTCTTTACCTTCTTTTCTGCCTGTTTATACTCTGCCTACTCCCTTTCAAATAGAAAACTAAATTTGTATCATTTTTTAATACAGAAAAGTTCTGCTTTCCAGCCCCTACTTTTATACACAGCTTGGGGTTTCTTTTTGCATAGTTTTGTTTTGCTGAAGCTTTGAAATTATCCATTAAAAGGGCCTCCCATAACCTAGCTCAGCCTTTAATTGTTTTTACCCCCAGGAGATTAAACACTGCTTGAGATCTTTCAAGTGAGATGTGTCCCCGCTACTCCTAGAGTTCAATTTATTCTTAAAGATTCAATGGTTTTTAAACATCTTAATGTGATACAATACCACTATTTTGATGAGAATTATATGTACCTAGAAATTGAGGTCTAGTTTAGTTTTGTAAAAGCAGAATACAACTACATAAGAAGTTTAATTACCAAAGAAAAAATTACTAATTTCCTGGAGAAATGCTCATTTTACATGTTATGTTTTTTGAAGTTCAAAACAACAGTGTCACCAGGCACTAGGTTGGTTCTTTGCCAATTATTGATTGCCAGATTAAAACTGTTGATACTCCATTGGTATGTGGAAAAGAGGAAACCACTTCAAAAGTCACTTCAATTTCAGTTTGTAAAGTGTAGAAATCTCAGGATGGTAATCTTTTCTAAGCCCTTTCCACAAATGCTATGCTATGCTTAAATGGGCAAATTAAATGCATGAAACTGTATATGAACATAGCCCTGCAGAAAAAGTGAAGCAGAGAGTTCAACAAATATTAAATGAATTTGAACAGTGTGAACAGCCATTGAAATTATTGAGAATCTTTTTTGAATGTAATAAAGCCATCGAATCTTTGGAGCTTAATGTGTGGATGCTAGATTATCATTAGGAAATCTCTTAAAGGATTATAAGAAATCATTTTGGATAAATTAAGAGTTCATAATATTCTTGTTTGAATTCATCATCAGTCAATCTTAGAAGACCATAATTACTACTTGGTGTATGATATATTTTTTTCTGATATTGATTTTAAGCAGAGGTCAAGGTAGTCCCTTTGAATCAGCCTTAGATTTCTGAAATTCCAAAAATAGAGAATATAACAGTAACTATTGTATTTGACAGCCAAAGGGGCGCTGATGCAAAATACCAGAAATTGGTTGGTCTTTATAAAAGGTATTTATTTAGTGTAAAAGTTCACAGTTACCAGGCAATAAATCATAAGTTTCTTCCCTCACCAAAGTCTATTGCCATGTACTGGAGCAAGACAGCTGCTGACGTTTGCCAGGATTCAGGCTTCTTGGGTTCCTCTCTTCCCAGGGCTGCATTTCTTTCCGGGCTTAGCTCCTCTGGTTCCTCCAAAAGGTCAGCTGTAGACTATGAGGCTCTCTAGGCTTTGCTTCTCTCCACAAGGCTAGCTGTGAACTCTTAGGTGAATGGCTTGTCTCTATCCCGGGGCCTTCTCTCCTTCCTCACCAGAACTCCAACATCAAAACTGCTCCAACACTGTTCTTTGCCATGCCTTTTAGATTTGATTTCCTCCCCACCATGGGGTGGGGCTCAATGCCCTACTGACATGACCCAGTGAACGCCCTAATCATAACTTAATCATGCCCAGATTAGCAGACCAGTTTACAAGCATGATCCAATATCTATTTTTAGAATTCATAATTACATCAAACTGCCAAACTGCTACAACTGTAATTTTGGTAAGTATGTCTCCATGTTGAGGATATACCTAGATTAAGGTTTAATTAAAATTTTCTAAAGAAGCAAAGAGGTTCTCAGAGAAGAGACTGGGTGTTAGAATAGAATATTGCAGGAAATATTATCTTATTTAAAGAGATGTCTCCTAAGATATAGTTGAATAAAGTACCCCTTAACTTGCAGATGGAGAAAAATGTACTATAAATTATTTGATAAGCATTCATATTTACATACAACAGAATTCAGCCTATCTTCTTTGGAAATATAAGAATTTATTAGAAGATAGAGATATCTCAGAATAATTGAGAACCCTGAAGCAATAAATTTCAGGCAGAACTCTAAACCCACACGATAGAACTAGGTCCACCCAGTAAGCTGCTATTTTTGCCATGATATAGACTCTAGAAAACTGGTGAATCAGGGAGCCACCTGCCCAGATAGAAAGCTGTTCTCACAGTTGCCAGGTGCAGAACTCTGCCTATTTTTCTTTGATCAAGAAGTAGTGATATCAAGAAGCTACAACTAAAACTATTGACTCCAAAACCATCTTTTCTTTGCCAGGATCCTTACTAAAAATATTGGTACCCTGTGTCTTACCCCTTTAAGGTTTCTCAGTTCCCAATCAAAATTTCACAAGTGTCCAAATAGTAAACCACTAGCTGCAAAGGAGCCCAGGGAACATAGCTTTTAATAGATTTTCAGCATTTATTTACCAGGATGAGGTAGGGGTAGAAGTTAACCAAGCCATTTATTGTATGTGCTATATTGCTTTAGAACAGAGATTTCAGCATAGAAATCTCTGTTGTGTTACTCAGACTTCCCAGTGAGTTCTATCATAGAAGTGGAAGGTAGACACTGGAAGATGGGAGGTGGAAAAGGATATGTAGTAAGATTGTTCCAGGAACACAGTCTTCAAGAATATCATTTTTTAAGATGCCTGTTGAGAATTTAATACTAGAATACCTGTTTGGTTCTTCTATTGTCTGGGTGATTTAAAAAATTGTTCTGTATTAAACTTATTAATCCTTAGCAGAGATTGAAATATTCATTTCAGAACTTCCTATGATGCATCCTTTTTAAAAATATTACAGGAAATAATGTGGGTTGGGCCATGTATATTTTTACTCAAATGAATTCAGTTAACCAATACTTGAACTTGTGTTAATTGTCAGTCACCAAGGAATCTCTAGATAAAGCAATATCAAGCCATCCTTGAATAAGATCACAACCTTAAGAGGATGAATTCCTACTACAGGAATTCATAGTAGGAACAGGTGAAGAACACTGTTTTCTGAATCCTAGTAGACTGCAAACATACCCCAGGGCAGGCTCACACTAAGAGGCTCCCCTGAGCCAGTAGTCAGAGTGAAGTTTTACAATTACCACTGGTCTCCACTCTATTATCATCCTGGAATTGCAGAAAATTTTAGCAAAAGAATAAAATTTAAGAGAATATAAACTCTATCACTGGTCCAAACATGAGATCAGAAGGATGCAGTTTTAAAATATGGTGTAAAACCATGACAAGTGGGATTTATCCCAGGTGTGCAAGGGTGTTGAATACAATATAATCAATTAATGTAATACATTGCATTAATAGAATGAAGGAAAAAATCAAACATGTTGCTCTCAATTGATACACAAAAGGCATTTAACAATTGCTTCTTGATAAAAGCAATTAGAAAGCTAGAAATAGAAGGAAACTTGCTTCACATGATAAAGGCCTTACATGAAAAACCTTCAGCTAACATCATACTCAGTGGTGAAAGACTGAAAGCTTTCCTTCTAAGATTAGGAATAAGACAAGTATATCTACGGTCACCATTGTTATAGAACAATGAACTAGAAGTTCTAGCCACAGCAAATAGGCAAGAAAAAGAAATAAAATCATCCAAATTGTAAAGGAAGAAGCAAATCTTTTCCTGTTTGCAGATGGCATGATCCTATATACAAAAAATCCTGAAAATTCCACAACAAAGCTATAGAGGTGATAAACAAATTCAGCAAAGGGGCAGGGTACAAGGTCAACATGTAAAGGGATCCCAAATAGTCAAAATTATCTTGAGAAAGAAGAGCAAAGTTGGAGGACTAGTATTTCCTGATTTAAAATTTTATTACGAAGCTATAGTTATCAAAAGAGCATAGTACTGGCAGAAGGACAGATACATAGACCAATAGAATCTAATTGAAAGCTCAGATATCAACCCACATATTTATAGCTAATTGAATTTTGACAAGGGAGCCCAGTCCACTTGAAAGAATAGTCTGCTACAAATTGTGCTGGGAAACCTGGATATCCATATGCAAAAGAAAGAAGGTGGGTCCCTAACTCACATCATATACAAAAGTTAACTCTAGATGGCTCAAAGACCTAACTATAAGAACCCAAACTATAAAACTCTTTGATGAAAATAGGGAACTATCTTCAGGAACTTGTGGTGGGCAACGGTTTCTTAGATTTTACATCAAAAGCATGACAAACAAACATAAAATAGATAACTGGGATGTCATCAAAAATTTAAAAACTTTCCTGCATCAAAAGACTTTTTCATGAAAGTGAAATGACAATCTAGAGAATGGGAGAAAATATTTGGAATCCAATAATGGTTTAATATCCAGAATATATACTGAAATCTTACAACTCAACAACAAAAAGACAACCCAATTTAAAAATATGCCAAGGAAGTTTGGGAGACTTCTGGGAAGATGGTGTCATAGTAATTTGGTAGGGCTCAAAACTCTTACAAAACAATGGAGGAAGGATAAAAGCTGTCCAAAGGAGCTGTTTGAGGATTTGCAGACCAGGAGAGTGTCACACTTATCATCCAGGAGGGAGAGGGATAGAGACAGAGAGGCTGAGATGAAAACCGTGAGTTATTCCCATGGCTGGGAATGGCGCCCATCCCCCACCCTTGAGGTCAACGCCCTGGGTAAAACCCATAGTTGACTGTGGCCAAATGAGAGGGGAAGAGATGTTTTCCTTTCTGGGAAGAAGAAGGGTGTGGTGGAAGACTGAGTGTGTATTCTCTTCAGTGAGTTTTGACAGCAGGGATCCACTTTAGACCATGGCTCTAATGGCCCAGAAACACAAGCAAGCAAAGGTTGAAAGAGCCATCTCTAAGGAATGGTTCACCAAACTGTGCCAACTTCTGGCAGTTTGGAAAAGTGAAAGTGGAAAAAAAAACTTTTTGGAGTTTCTCCTGTCCCTACCCCTAGTCCCACTTGGATCTGGTCTGCAACCCATTAGTGGGTCCCTAGCCCTGTTTTGATAGCTTAAGTAGGGCAACTTTAAAGATTTATAGCAAATTGAACCAAAAATCAAAGAAGTGTGAAACAAAGCCAATTTACAAGCCAAACTAAGAAACAGTAACATATAGTCTAGCCAAAAGAACAAATTAAAATTCCTGAGAAGACACAGAATTTTAGACAACTAATCAATGATGTTTATACAAATCTCCTAAATCAATTCAAGGAGTTGAAGGAAAACATAGCTAAACATAAAAAGTATATCAAGAAGACACTGGGTCAGCATAAAGAAGAATTTGAAAACTTCCAAAGAAAAGTAACATATATTATTGGTATAAAAGACACAGGAGATGACATTGAAAATATATTAAAGGCATATAACAAAAGATGTGAAATGGTAGAAGAACACATAAGTGAAATGGAAGACAGAGCATCTGAATTTGAACAGACAAGAGAAAAAATAGAAAAAACAATGGAAAAAATTGAACGGATTCTCAGGGAATTTAAAGACAGCTTGAAACACACAAACATACATGTTATGTGTGTCCTAGACAGAAAAGAGAATGGACAAGGGCAGAAGGAATATTTGAGAAAATAATGGCTGAAAACTTCTCAACCCTTATGAAAAATACAAACATTCAAGAATAACAGATTCCAAAAAGAATAAATCCAAATAGACATACTCAGAGACATCTAGTATTCAGAATTTCAAAGCACTTTCTCAGGTCATAATGGAACAAAACTGGAAATCAATAATTAGATGGGAAAGGGGAAAATTTACAAGTGTGTGTAGGCTAAACAACACACTCCCAAACAATCAGTGGGTCAAAGAAGAAATTATAAGTGAAATTACTAAATATATTGAGACAAATGAAAATGAGAACAGAACTTATGAAAACTTGTTGGATATAGTGAAGGCAGTGCTGAAAGGGAAATTTATAGCCTTAAATGCCTAAATTAAAAGAAAAAAATAGCTAAAATCAAAGATCTAACAGAACAACTGGAGAAACAAGGAAAAGAATAGCAAACCATTCCCAAAGCAAGCAGAAGGAATGAAATAATAAAGGCCAGAGCAGAAATAAATGAAATTGAGAAAAACAACAACAAAAACAATAGAGAAAATCAACAAAACCAAAAGTTGGTTCTTTGAGAAGATCGATAAAATTGACAAATCTTTAGGTGGATTAAAAAAGGAAAAAAGAGAGAAGATGCAAATAAATAAAACCAAAAATGAAAGGGGGGAAGTTGTGACTGATCCCACAAAAATAAAAAGGATCATAAGAGGATATTATGAGAAACTGCATGCTGACAAAATGGACAGCCTAGATGAAATGGACAAATTCCTAGAAATGCACAAAACAACCTATATTGACTCTACAAGAAGTTCAAGAGCTCAACAAACCAATCACATTTAAAGAGATTGAATCAGTCATCAAAAATCTCCCAACAAAGAAAATTTCAGGACCAGATGGCTTCACAGGTGAATTCTACCAAAGATTTTGAGAAGAATTAACACCAATCCTGTTTAAACTCTACCAAAAAATTGAAGAGGAAGGAAAATTACCCAACACTTTTTATGAGGCCAACATCAACATAATAACAAGACCATATGAAGACACTACAAGGAAAGAAAATTACAGACCAATCTCTCTAATGAACATAGCAAAAAAATACTTGCAAATAGAATCCAAAAGCATATCAAAAGAAATTACACACAATGACCAAGTGGAATTTATTCCTATTATGCAAGGGTGGGTGAACATAAGAAAATTAATTAGCATAATATAAACACATTAACAAATTGATGGGGGGGGGGACACATAATCATCTCGATCAATGCAGAAAAGACATTCAACAAAATTCAGCATCATTTTTTTTTTTTTAAAGAGGTACTGGGGATTGAACCCAGGACCTCATACACAGGAGGCAGAGCTCAAACACTGAGCTACATCTGCTTTCCCCTTTCTTGATAAAAACACTTTGAAAGATAGGAATAGAAGGGAACATCCTCATTATGATAAAAGCATATATGAAAAACCCACAGCCAACTTCATACTCAATGGGGAAATGTTGGAATATTTCCCTCTAAATTCAGGAACAGGAAAAGATTGCTGGTGTTATTCAATATTGTGCTAGAAGTTCTAGCTAGAGGAATTAACAAGAAAAAAAGTCATCCAAATAGGAAAAGAGGAAGTAAAACTCTCACTATTCGTGGATGACATGATCCTATATTTAGAAAATTCCGAAATGTGTATGACAAAGCTAGTTGAGCTAATGAGTTCAGCAAAGTGGCAGGATACAAGAACAAAATGCAAAAATCAATAATGTTTCTGTACACTAGTGTTAACCAATCTGAGGAGGAAATCAGGAGAAAAATTCCACTTACAATAGCAACAAAAAGACTCAAATACCTAGGAATCAATTTAACCAAAGATGTACAGGACCTATGTGCAGAAAACTATAAAACAAGGCTAAAAGAAATCAAAGAAGATCTAAAAAAAAATGGAAAGACATTCCGTGTTCATGAATTGGAAGACTAAATATCATGAAGATGCCAATCCTACCCAAAATGATTAATAGATAGATTCCATGCAATACCAATCTAAATTCCAACAGTCTTTACATAAATGAAAAGGACAATTACCAAATTTGTTTGGAAGGGAAAGTAAACAAGAATAGCCAAAAGCATTTTTAAAAAGAACAGCATTGTGGGAGGACTTTCAATGCCTGACCTTGAAACATACTACAAAGCTACAGTGGTCAAGACAGCACGGTATTGGCATAAAGATAGACACATTGATCAGTGGAATAGAATTTGAAGTCCA
>JAQZBX010105989.1:0-10793 GCA_029593785.1 Cabassous unicinctus
GATTGGTTACAGTCAGCTGTTGCTGGGTAAAGGGCTTCCTGGCAGGGGAGGTGGGTGGTGCCCACAAGGCTCGTAGGCCGCTTATGTCCAAATAAGGTAATATTGGGAGAATACAGGGGCAGGGGGGAGGAGGCCGCAATGCTGAGTCATTGGATCCGCCATTTTGAGGTGGTTGCCATTTTAAATGCATACCAACATCCCCCCCCTTGCTGCTTGTGCTGCTGTGTCCATTCGCTGCGTCTTCTCTGTGTCTGCTTATCTCCCCCTTGCTGTGAGGTCTTGCCGCATTAGCACACAGCGCCGCGCGAGCCGGCCTGCCCTCACAAGGAGGCGCCGGGAAGCGAACCCAGGGCCTCTCATATGGTAAACGGGTGCTCTATCCACTGAGCCACACCCGCTTCCAACAACACTTTTATTTATCAAATTTCCTCATGTCAAGTGGAAGACCTAGATTGTCTGTATCTCATGGGTCAGATTTTCCTATAGACTGCTGGCATAAGATACAGAAAATTATGAAGGTGTAAATCATATTCCAACATGGCTGAAAGTTTTGTTCCAGACATGATATTGGCACAAACCTAAAATATTAGATTGATTTTCCATAAGTTCAGAGCCATGGCTTTTATATTCTTATTTTAATGCCAAATTATATAACTAGAATTATTTTCTTTCTGTTTTGATGTTATCTTATGTTATGGTCCTGTCTTCCACTTTTCTTATTTAAGTTTTTCTCTGGTTTGTCTTTATCAAACCAGAGAAATTCCAAATCTGGAAGTCTGCATAAGATCCCCTGGATGACCGCCTTAATACATAAAGTTCTACAAAATGGAATATTGGGGGGAAAAAATGAAAGTTAGAACATACTCTTAAATAGGATGTATTTGTTCCTGTGTGTCAGCTTAAATCTGTGCTTCATATGATAGTCATTCTTCTGTTTTTATAGAAATTAAACCAAAGTTTAACTTGTATGGTATAACAAATCTTTTGTTGTGTTTTTCATTTGCTCAGATTATGAATAACCTTGGGATTATTTGGACAAATTCTTTGGTGTCTTATACTGAAAACTTGCTCCTAAAAAGAAAATAAGGGGGGCAGGGAGAGAATCTACCTCTCAATAAACAAAGAAAACAAACAAATAAAAACAAATAAATCAAGAACAGACATTTTCTCAAGTAGTATTTGTTGCTCAAGAGTAACTTCATATAAACTTCTTCAGCAGTGGCATTTTGTTAGACAACTCAAAAATACTAATTTAAGAATAGATTTCACCATCAAAAGTCCTTTGAGTAGAAGGAGTAAGGAGAAATATTTCTGTTTTTTTAGTTTCAATAGTCTTGGTGATCTAAGAGGTCAAGAGTTTAGGAATCCATGGCCTTATGGTCTGGAGAGTCGTTTAATATAATAGCTGAGTCTCTATACTGTTCAGAGTGTAATGCCTGTCCATAGTAGGTGTTCAATAAATCAAGTTTAAAAATAACACATTCATGGGCAGCACAACCAAGGGCTCTCCTAGAGTGGCAAAGTAGGCTCAGAAGCTAATTGTGAAAACGAAAAAAGATGCAACAAGAAAAGTACCAGACTTTTTGCAGCATCTATATCCTCAAACTAGTAATTTATGCTGAAGGAAAGAATATGGATCCACAATACTTTATATACATTTTCAAGACCCAAAAACCTCAAAAAACTGCAAGTGTTTCCCCAGTTCCTTTGGTAACAAATCCCGACCTGACCTGAACTCATTTGAAGGCAAGACCATACTAACCTGACAGGAAGTTATTTATGCTCTTTATTTATCCTACTTGATGTAAATATTTGCTTATTTTGTTTGAGAAACACTGGTGTGTTTGAATACAGGATCCTCCTTTAGACTCTGCTGGAGGTTATGCAATATACAAGGACACTTCAATAACTTATGCTCTAAAAAACATACAATTCTGAATTCCAAAATACTTTTGGTTCCAAGGTTTAGGATAAGGGCTTATGACCCTGCCTTTAGTTTGTGAGTTATTGGGGTGCTTACAGCTTATTTTTCTGATTGTAATTCATCCTCTCTTTCTTATGCACAACTATTGCACAGGGAGCTTCTCTTCCAGAGGGTAAATGCTACCCTCTCTGTTCCTTGCCCACAATGAAGGTGCTGTGAGTCGCTCCCCACCATCAATCACTAATCCTCATTGTGATTTGATTCCTCTGGAAATGGTGCTATCTGTACTTAGCTAACACGGGAAAACCCTAGTGACACACCCAGCCTAGATAAGCTCTCAATATGTTAGCTGTTACCTATGATATGTCTGGGACTGAGTGATCACTATGTGGATTGAGCAGTTTTTTCTATGGACTTGTTTAAAGATAGAACCTATCATTTGGTTTTATTGATTTCAGACATTAACTATCTGGAGATCCAAGGAAGAGAATCCAGTTACTTATTTATCTTTGACTAAGGTATGGTCCTCCTATATCAGTGAAGAAAGGGTATTTGGATAAATTGAACTTTTCCAAGCCAGCTAGGTATGATAACTCTACCATCTCTTCACATCTGGTTTTAACTAATTGGCCCAGATTGAGATTTAATCAGGACAGGGTAAGGAATGGAATTAAAATTAGTTAATTCTATTCCTTATTAATAGTTCTGGCTACAGAATGAGGATGGTGGGGTTAGAGATGTTTAATGACTTAAATTTATCCATGAAATCCCTCTGCCTTATCAGTACAATTGAAGTGAGTTTTGGAAATCCAGAGAACTAATATTCAAAACCTGCCATGATAACCAGGACATAGGAGGAATGGAGTTTATTGGCTTGCACTTCCTGTTTCTTCATGACTCTGGATTTTGAAAAGTCTGGTGAAGAAAATACTCATCCTATCTGATTTTTCTGATTATCTCTCTCTCACCCCTCTCATCCTCCACTCCTTTCTGTCTCTCTCTTTGTCTCTCTTTCTCTTTCTCTCTATTATCTATCTATCTATCTATCTATCTATCTATCTATCTATCTATCAATCATCTGTCTCATTGTCATCATCATCTATTCCTCACTCTCTCTCTGCCTGCCTGACTATTTATGTGGCAGTTCATCTGTCTCCTTTTTTTCCCCTATGCTGGGGAAGTATGGAAAAGGATGGGAAAGATGAGAAATAGGCATTTTCCTTTCTCTATTTAGTAACACTTAAAAATATTACTTGTATTATTATTTTCATACTTTTTAGCCTTATAAAAGTAAAACTTTCATATAGTAATGATGGCAATTCTAAAATTTCACTTTAAGAACAACTTGAATCATGTAGTTGTGATGTTGTGGAAATGAGATGTCATTTGTAAAGCACTAAATTTCTTCAAAAATTTCAGTTGAATTGAAAGGTGCTAATCCTTTTTAATGAAATGAAGACTGCTTGAATATTGATTCTGGAATACATTTTCCCTAATTACCCAGTGTTGAATTTATTTAGATATCCTGTTAAGAAGGCTGTGAAAGTTTCATTTAGAAGGCTTCACAAATTAAAAAAACAAAAACAAAAACAATTTTTCATCAAAATTCTTTGATATGCTGACTCATGTGGATATTTTACCTATTCAGAAAACAGTTAAACAAACAAATCTACAGGTCTATAAAATGTGGATAAATACTTTGTTTGAATATTTCCAAATTTTTATGTTCTGATTTGTACTGTGAAATGTGTTAAGGAAATCTTTTAGTCTTTATAAGCATATTGTCAACAAAACCTAGAAGCTGAATTTAAAAGCAGCCACCCAGTCTTGGCCTCCTAATTGGCAGCTCCAGAGAGAGATAGAATCCTAGTTCAACTGGCCTTTAAGCAACCAAGAATAATGAAGGGTAACTGGTAAAAACTAGAGTCTGCCCAGGGAAGCACACTCTTTGGGAAGCTGAGAAACTTGATGCCTTATGCTCTGGTCTGGGTTATCTGCAGTGTCCTCTCCTGTCTTTCTCCAAAGAACTGAGGGATCCCCCACTGGCTACTTACCAAAGCTCCAGAAGCTCCTGATAGTTGAACAAAAGAGTTCACAGGTCCCAAGCAAGATATAGCCTGTATAAAAAGAGAGGTTGTTACTTAGCTTTTGACCAGGACATATATAAGTCCAACCTTATTAGAGATTCTTTTTTTTTTTTTTCCCAAAAGGAACAGGAAATCTAGAATTATTTTTCAATTGAATTTTCTAATTTTAAATACTCTAATGTTGTGATGGCTAGGTTTATGTGTCAACTTAACCAGGTAATGGTATCCAATTGTTTTGTTAAGCAAGCACTGGCCTGATCGTTACTGTGAGGATATTTCATGGATCATAAGTTGATTACATCTATGGCTGATTACATCTACAACAACTGTGCCATCTCATCCTACCAGTTAAAGTCTTTAAAAAGCAAAGTGATGATTTCAGCAGTTAGAAGAGAGAATTTCCATCTCTACTTCAGTCAGCCAGCTTCTCTTCGAGAATTTGTCAAAAACCTTCATCAGAGTTCCCAGCTTGCAGCCTGAGCTATGGAATTTGGACTTGTGCATCCCCACAGTCGTGTGAGGCAGTTTTTTAAATAAAATTTCATAATATTTATAGATATCTCCTGTTGGTTCTGTTTCTCTAGAAAACCCTAATACAAGTGTTATTATTCAAGGTTTTCAGGAAAAAAAAAAAAAAACAAAAACACAGCAGCAGACTGGATCTGCTCTGTGAGTTGCCTACTGCAGCTTCTGCCCCAAATGGAACAATTAAACGCAGGAAGAGACATTTAAACAATTCACCTTCTGTACAATTGGAGGCTTTAAGCATCTTTCTGGCTTACTAGGAATTCCAGTTGTAACCTAGGGACTGTTCTAATGCCACATTCAGTATTTATGAAAGAGCATCATGGTTCTGATCACCCCTGATCATTAAAGATCATTTGCACACTGTGTAAGAGGAAAGAGTTGTTAATCAATTAATGTGATTTTGTGCTTTCCAGCTAAGACCTCATTGCAGATTCTATTAACATTGATCCTGCAGCACTTACTCTGCCTGAATGAGCATGCAGTACCAAAAACATGAGGAATCCCCTCCAGAAGAGGCTACCCAAAGAGAAGCTGAATTAAAGTCCCCATAATGCAAACTATCTCTAATGGGAAGCAAAAAGTACTTGAGAGACACTGTACACTTACAATGATTTCTCTCTCTTCCCAAGAAATGAATTAGTCTCATTTCAGGTGATTTGCTATGGGTTGTGCATATAACAGCCATCAGTTTAAGACCTGGACACACATTTCAAAATTCAGCTACTGTCTACCCATAGTGAACTGGATCACCTGAATTTTATGGTTATGCATCTGGCTGGCATGGATCTTATAGACATAGAAAGGGTCCATATAATGCAAAGTAAAGGGTTTGTTTATTTATTTATTTCAACAAATAATTATTGAGCTTTGTGATAAATATTATAAATTAAAAGATTCTGACACAATCCTTGTTGTCAAAACTATACAGTCTAATAGGGAAGACAGAAACATAAGCAACAGACCAAATATAAGACATTAAGTCCTATGATAAGGATATATAACCATCCATCAGCAACTCCTGATGATTCAACTTCAATATATATCTAGAATCTATTCACATATCTCCATTGCCACTGCCATCACTCTAGTCCAGTACTCTATTATCTCTCTTGGGCTTCTTCCATAACATCTTATGTGCTCTCTGAACTTCCCCTCCTGCCACCACTATCTCCATCCAATTCATAGCAACCAGAGATTTAAAAAAAAAAAAAAACAATAATAAAGCCCTACAAGTCCTGGCCGTTGCCTGCCTCTCCTACCTCACCTTATAGCATTCCCCTTCCCAGTCTGAACTCAAATGCTTTCCTCACTCAGATCCTTGGTGCTTGCTGTTTCCCCTGCCGGGAAATGCTCCTTTGGCTTAAACCTCCTTAGAAAGATCTAGACTGTACTAGCTTCTCCATCTCAATTTCCCTCTCTTTTTTGTCTTTAGCCTTTATTACATTACAACTTGCACTTTGTTTTGTCTGTTTCCTTGATTTTTTTGTCTGTCTCCTCCACTAGAATTCATGCTATCATCATCTTTGCCTATCTTGGTTTCTGTTGTACTCTCAACATCTAGCAGAACACTTAGCATACACAGTAGAGCCTCAATAAACATTTATTCTAAGAATGAAGGAATCACAATGCCCTATGGGACCAAGATGGGGAGCAATTAATTCTGTCTAGATCAGAGAAAGAGGGGAAAGATGGTCAGTCATCTACCTCTCAGAGTGTGATATTGGAGAGAGTGCTTATGAGATTAAAAAAAAAAAGTTGGAGTGGGAGGTAGGTTGGCTGGTGTATGGTTAGAGGAATAAATAGGGTAGCCCATTCAGCTAAATAAAGTTATTAAAGTTGGGTAGTAG
The DNA here is from genome assembly GCA_029593785.1 of Cabassous unicinctus. Classification (NCBI taxonomy): domain Eukaryota; kingdom Metazoa; phylum Chordata; class Mammalia; order Cingulata; family Chlamyphoridae; genus Cabassous; species Cabassous unicinctus. Next base: position 6,387 of record JAQZBX010105989.1, read on the forward strand.
TTGGCTGGGAGGAGAATAGAATTCTATATGAAGCTTTGATTTTATTCTCTAGACCAGGGGTCAGTAAATTATTGCCCATGGGTCAAGTCCAGCCTGATGTATATTTTTGAAAATAAGGTTTGACCGGAACACAGCCATGCCTATTATTTACGTATTGCTTGTGGTTGTTTTCACTCTACAAAGGCAGAGTTGAGTAGTGACAGCCTTTGGCCTGCAAGCCTAAAATATTTACTATCTTCCCCTTTACAGAAAAAGACCTATCATATAGACAAATAGTTTTCAGCTAAGGTGTCTATATAACCTTGGGTCACAATCCTCTCTGAGTTGTGTCCCTAGTAATATTTTTACTAACAATGGTTAAGTTATCAGTTTTAGAAAATTTTTTTTCTTATCAATTAGGCTTTTTCAATCAGGAAACATTCATCTGCCTTCCAATGTGCTTCCTTGTATCAGAGTGATAGGATAACATTTTGGTGAGTCAGAGGAATAGCACATAATCTTCAAATTAGATGATCTCTGTTGCAGCCCATTTAAGCTTTGATTACTAATGTGCAGTTAGTAATTGCAGAGATATTAAATTGTGACTCTGAACTTATTCTTTAAAAAATTATCTAAAGATACGTTTTTAATAAGATAGGATGCAAGAATAAAGTGCACATGATTCTGGTACCTCTACATCATGAGTGAGAATGATCTTTGTTCCAATCCAACTCCTGAAGGGCATGAGTTGGTTCGGCTGCAGGAACGAAGAGTGCATCAAGCACTTAGTCAGGCATAAGCTTTATTGGGACTTACAAACAGGAGAGAATCTCCAATGGAGGCCAGTCGGAAATGAAGATAGCACTCCGCAAAGAGATGGGAAAGTGAGGGGTGCTATAAGAGGTTTCAGAACAAGGGCATTCCATAGGGTATGAGAAGAGAGTTTCTGCTTCACGTGACACATACATATGGGGTCTGGTGATGTTTTCACCATGCTCATAGGAAGGACATTTACCAAGGACATTTACTGCTTTGGGAAGATTATAGTTTATGATACCATCTATACATTCTCTTCCCTCTGAAGAGCATTGTTAACCTTTAACTTATGCCTAGGTCACACATGTGGTTACGTGCTGAGTACTTAGGTGGGGAGGGGCCCTGGATCCCCACAATCCACACCCACATAGCAGACTATATTGACCATAGGACAAGCATTGCACCCACATTCCACAGCAACAGTATAAAAGACAACAGCTAAAGCCATTATGTGTTTTTCAGTGACAACTGCAGTTCTACCTAGCACAAAAATAGCCAATGGGTAGAACCACTAGAGGGCATACTGTCTAGCCTTGATAGTAAAATTTCACAACTCAGGGGGTTACCATCCCAGATCATGGATTCTATTTTGTCATTCTATGCAGACAGGGGCAATGTGATCTAGGCTGACAGACTCAGCTGTTAACCATCCTAAACCATTATACACAGCATATCCTAATAAAGGCCTGGGCTTATTCACCTGTTCCCTTACAAGGGAAGAAAAAATATAATTATGAGTCTCATTGAAAGATGGCAGCTGAATCTCAGTCTTAAGTGAGAAGATCTTGTTCCAAACTTGTTGATGGGTCATATTCTGCCATGCCAGCAAGTTGTCCATTCTGTCCAATTTTCAGGAGTTATGGTCTAAGGAAGGTCAGTAGCACCCAAGGATGGTAAGTCTGTGCAAACCTAACATTCGATTGTGGGCATGGTTTACTGCCAAAGCCCACTGTAGAAAGGTATTGGCTAGGGTGCTATGGGTGAAAAGGAAGATGTTTATGGGGAACAATAAGGGACAGATAGTGCTGGTCTAACAGTATACAAGCAACATTTCCATTAGTAGATACAAAGTACCAAGTAGGGGAGTCCTATTAAGAGTCTTCCAATACCATACATTTTCCCCTTCTAAATTCTCTGAGTTTTCTACAGTGGCATAAGGAGAGTCCACATAGATACACCTAAGGCCCCAGCTATTTGTTATCTTGATTGGTGGCCTTTCTACATTCACCTGTCAGCTTTCATGGAACCAATGAGGAGGCCTTTCTGTTTGGAGTTATCCAGGACTTCTTTTGAGTCCAGGACTCAAAAGTGACCAGAGTCATTGGTGGGCTTTATTCTGACCAGCTGCCTTCCCTGTTTCCTATACTAACCTGTCTCAACTCCCCCCGTAGAGAGTTTATACCCTTATTCTTAAGGCAGAGCTGAAGGACAATGGTCATTCTTCTGTAGCTGCTTCTTGCTGGTCAGGGGCAGCACTCCCTGTCTGATGGGGTGTGAAACTTTCTGGCTATTCTATTGAGTTTGAGGGAAGGAGGGTCCAGCACCATGGTTGGAACTGGATGAAATCCCCACATGACTAATACCTTGTTCTGGAAGGTATTGATTGAGAGCCATTCTTTCATCTTCTAGGCACATTCATTAATTACTTAGAAAATGAATTAAGTTTACAAAGACGTAACATGTTCAATATCCTTCTGCATATGATCTAGAATTGAAGAGATATTGTTATATTTGTCAGGTATATAGGTACAGCACTTAATACTAATCAATTTACTAATCAATGCACAAGTTCCTCTTTGAGCTGAAGTAAATAGATCTAAGCTCCAGGTTTGCAATACCATATTTGTTGTCTCTCCATTGGAACAGACCATAATTCTAATTGTATCTCTTCAAGTTCTACTCAATTACTCTGGTAATTATTGCTCCACTTGGTATATCCTTCACACAGTCAGCATGCTGCAGCACCATTGGCCCTTGGAGGGAAGCTCCAGTGTTTCCCAGATCTGATGCATAGTGCCCTTTAGCACTATGAAACAGAGCCAGTCTGGAAGCAATGTACATTGTAAATCTGGCCATATTGAGCCATTGCTGGCTGCCACAGGAGTCTGAAACAGCAACATACTTTCCATCCACTTCAGGAGCATGTCCAGAGATATAGTAGATTCTTTTATTGTTTTAGGGGTCTTAGTGACCAAGCTAGCCAATAACTCAAATGGAGAGGCACCATGCAGGATACTGGAGGCCTGGTTTGAATGCACAAGAGAGTTTGACAATACTGAAGTCTACCTCTTTATTTTTATACACTTTCTAAATGCTTTCAATGCAGTTTATAAATATCAAATGAATTTAACTATTTTTAGTACTTTACTTTTTACTTCTACACCTTTACTATGAATAAGTTAATTAACAGTATTTTACTTTTCCAGTATAGGACAAATTACTTTCTCTATTATCTTATAAAAACCTAAGATTCTCAATGGAATCAAGACTGTCTTCCCCCTACCACCACTTTAAAATGCAGATTGAGGTGGCCTCTGACAGGTTTCCCTGCTATTAAGTTACTTTTTGTTATCAACATCAATTCAGGTGTCTATTTAACAAGGGCTTCCTGGAATTAGCCATTTAATGTTTCAGTTTAGAAAATGCTTTTGCAAACTTCCTATAACCAACCATAACCACATAGACTATAGTTACTTCATCTCAAGACAAATTTCACCTTTACAAAACACATTCCCTTACTTAATGCTACCTTCTACAATGCCTTCTACAAATTTCTATATTCATTCAAGCCTTGTCTTAGATATTTCCTCCCTGATTTTATGAAAACCAGCCATCTTATCTTAGGACAAAGCACATTCCCTTAAACAAACTTAACAAATTTTAGTCAGCATTGCCTATGAATTCACTTTCACAAGCCTTTTACTTCTTTCTATATTCATTTAAGTCTCATATCCCTCATTCTGTTTTGTGAAGAAAAAAAACTATTCATTTCAATTTAGGCAAAAACATTTTTTTAAAAAGAGGTTTGTAATAATTTCATTAGCCAAATACTTACAATTTTCATTATCTTAAAGATTTAACAGACCTAATACTACCTTATTTTATTAGTATCCACATAAAACTAAGGAGATTACACTCAAGCTAAATAAAATTGGAACAATTATAGCTTATGCTAGAGATTTTCTATTTTCTTCCTTCCCCCACAGGACACTAAAACCTCTTTTCTTTAATAAAATTCTAAAATTGTGAAAACCTTAAAAGCATACTGATGGCCAGGTTCTGGAATATATTATAATTGTTTAATTTGTTTTAACCATAATTCAGAAGATCTTTCCATAGATTTCAAGGACTTTTTCTTTATTGAAATTTCACAATTGGATTATTAACTTCCCTCATTTTAAGGCTGTTAGAAGGTTTAAATTGGGGAATTACAGGACAAACTATGATTCAAACATAAATAGAGAGTTAGACATAAAAACACAACTCACTAACGATACTTATAATTTTCATTCTTTTACAAAAAAAGTTTAAACATAAAGTAGCATTATAGGGGAACGGATGTGGCTCAAATGGTTGGACATCCATCTCCCATATGGAGGGACCTGGGTTAAA
>JAQZBX010105990.1:0-10792 GCA_029593785.1 Cabassous unicinctus
TTTTTTTTTTTTTTTTCTGGAAAACAACCACCTTTTTTAATTGCGGGGGGTGGGGCATGGGAATAAAGTTTCTCTCTTTTCTTATTCATTGTTTTGGTTTGCTAAAAGTTGCTGAAAGCAATATATCAGAAATGGGCTGGCTTTTACAATGAGGATTTATTAGGTGCAAGCTTACAGTTATAAGGCCATGAATGTGTTCAAAGCTAAGCATCATCAGGTGATGCTGTCTCCCTGAAGTCCAGTTCGTGGAGACATCTGCTGGTCTCTCCCTTTTCTTTTGGGTTTCGTTGCTTCAGATTATGGCTTCCTCTCTCCTGGGTTCTGACTTTTTCTCTGTGCTTCTGTGGATTTCTCTCTGTATTCATTCCATTTATAAAGGACTCCAATAAGAGCCCACCCTGGGTTTTACCCTACTGAATAATCTCATCAAACAGTCCCACCTACAATAGATTTATCCCCACATGAATGGATTCGTTCTAAGAATATGATTTTCTGGGGTCCATAAAAACCTCAAACTATCACACTCAATAATTTTTGTATTGTTACTAATTCCTTCCTTCTTATTTACTTTGGCTTGCATTGTTTTTCTTTAACTTAATTTTGAATCCCAAACTTGTTATTTGATTTGTATGCATATAAAATTTTAAGGCTATAGAATTTCCTGACTTTGGCCCAGTGATGCTCTTTTTGGACTTTTGACATACAGAAATGTAAAAGAATAAATTTGTATTGTGTTAAGCCAGTAAGATTGTAGTACATTTTGCATTGGCAATAAGAAACTAACACAGAAACTCAATCAAGAGCTACTATGAGATATAAAAATTTTTAGAGTAACAGGATATAAAATTAACCTCAGAAATATGTCATCATCTTATGTGTTAATATCCAGATAGAAATTATTTTAGGAATGAAAACACTGTTTTCCAAAACAATACAAAAGAGAAAATATGTAGGAATAAAAATTATTAAAAACATGCAAAGCCTTTCTGAGGTAATCTTTAAAACTCTCCTCCCAAAGTCGACATGAACAAATGGAAAGAGCAGAAGGCATCCCTTTATGACAAGCATGGATGTAATGCTTTGAAGAGCTGTCTGATGGCCCTCTTAATTCTCAGACACTTTCTGCAGCAACAACTCGACTTACATGGAAACTTATATATCTTTGCCAAGCCTGCTGGGAACATAGGATGTCACTCTGGCACTCTCTTTCTGTTGTACTATCTCTATTCTGCCACATTTTCCATGTTTTAGCAGCCCCAGGCATCTGAACAGTATTTTAATACCAGAAATTAGCATAGGACTAACACAAGACATGTAAAAGTATGTGCATGTGTGTATGAGAGAGAGTGTGTATGTGTGTGTGTATGTTGGGGGGCTAGGATTGTTTTTATTAGTTATGTTCATATGATAAATATCAACAAGCCCAGTGGAGTAGTGTCTGTGATCAAGTCTGATAATTAATTCAGCATAGAATGCATTAGCGAATGCCTTTGTTGTCAGCTGTGAAATGATACCACTTGTTTCATTAAACCACTACAACACACACACAGACACACACTTATCTAATAAACATTTATCCAAATTTTACAAAAGGAAACTGAAGATTTGAAAGGTTATGTAAGTTTTCTAAGATAAAATATTTAGTGAATTAAAGGATTAGTCTTAGGTTGAACAGAGGCAAAAGCTCATGTTGTAACTCCAAAACCATGATGTCTCCATTTACCAAGTCTTTTCCAAAATATATCCATATGAAATTTTAGTTTAAATTTTATATTTATTTTATATTTATGTTTTTCCCATTTTCCTATACCATGTCGCAAACTCACATTTTCTCTGACTTCCATTGTCCTTCTGTTCTTTTTTTCACCCATTGTTTTACTTTTGTTAGGCTCTTAGGTTTCCTTGCTTAAAAGAGAGAGCTCAAAAGACATTGTATAAAGGAAAGAGAGAGAAAGAGGAGAGAAAAGAGCTCTCTTAAACAAAGATCCTGATATCAGGAAGCTCTAATTTTTTTCATGATGTTGTGAGAGAAAATGGAAGATAAAAATGAATGAGATAAAAGAAAAGCAGAGGGAAATAGATTCTGAGAAAAAGGTAATATAAGATTACAATGCAGAAGTAAGAGGTTTTCCAAAGGTGAGGATAATCAACACATAAAAAAAGTGCTAAAATATCAAACAGATTGAGAACAAAATATAATAATAATTAAAATGAGCGGTATCTCGAGTCACTAATATTATTTACATTACCTCTATTGATTTTAGAATACTTTCCAAGTTCACTTTACTAACTACTTTCCTTATATTTTATGCACTTTTGTCACTAAGATTTTCTGCAAGATCATTTAAAGGCTTCTCCTGGGTCACCTTATCCTTAACTACGTTTCTAAAAGAGACACTAAAAAGGAAAGTGAAAGTGGTTGAGGTCTCATATTATAAATGATTGAATTTGTGGTGCATGATATTCCAAAATATTTATAATGATTTATTTTCATAATTTTTGCGATATATCTATATACATATACTAAATTTTAACGGGAAAAGCTAATCTTCCTCACCTGACGAAGAAATGGATATATTTTGAAAATTACCATTCTTAAGATTATATAGTACCTTCATGTGATTATGACAGTGTTTTGAAGAAAGAATGGAGAAAGAATTACTGTTCTGCACTCTTTGGGGATATCTGAAGGTCACCATTTCTTCCACAAGTGCTAACATTTTAAGCCTTGACTCATGAATGCTGTCTACTGAGAGTAGGCTTTTGGGCTAAGCTATGAGAGATGAATATATGAGCTGCTGAGTTTGTATAGAGGGCAGGATATAAATTAAGTTTCCCTGAAATGTGTTAAAGCAGTGAAAATACTGGCGTTACTGTGATTTATTCTAGTTAAACTAATAAGCTGCCCTCTTTGTGTTACTAGTAAGGCAAATCTTTATTTGAATTGGATGACACACATGCCGTGTTCTAAGGTTCTGCCTAAACTACCGACAAAAAAAGAACAAATTTTGGAGAATTTTAAGTTGGTAAAAAATCCCAAAGTTTCTCTTTGCTTAAAGAAAATAATATAAAAGATAGAATGGATTTTAACTTAGGTAAAAAGGCACTTTTTGTTTTAATGTCTTTATTGAGATAAAATTTACATAGCATAAAATTCACCCATTTAAAGTATACAATTCAATGATTTTTAGTATATTTGCAGAGTTGTGTAACAATCACTACTACGTTTACAAAATTTTAATCACCCTAAAGAGAAACCCTGTGCTCACTGGCAGTCACTCATTATTACTCACCCTCTCACCAGACCTCGGCCATCTCTAACCTTACTCTCTATATCTATAGATTTGCTTATTCTAGACGTTGCATGTAAATGGAATGAAACACTATGTGGTCTTCAGTGACCTGCTTTATTGCTTAGTATAATGTATCAAGTTTCTTCCACATTATAACAGGTATCAGTACTTCATTCCTTTTTATGTCCAAGTACTATTCATTCTCTGGTATACCACATTTTATCTGTTTATCAGTTGATGGACATTTGGATTGTTTCCACTCTTTTGACTATTATGAATAAACCTGCAATGAAGATTCATGTAAAGATTTTTGTGGAACATATGTTTTCATTTCTCCATAACTAGGAGTGAAATTGCAGGGTCATATGGCAAATCTAAGATTAACATTTTGAGGAACTGCCCAACTGTTTTCCAAAGTAGTTGTATGGAACAACAACAACAAAAAAGATACTTCTGGTAATTTTAAAAAAAGTCTGCATTCTACAAAATAAGTCAGCAGAATTTAGTGGAAATTAAACAGGGAATGGGAAGAATCTGGATCTAGTCCCATATCTGCCACTAATTAGTTTTTTGACCTTAAGCAACTCATTTATATTCTCTAAGCCCAAGTTTCTTCATTTGTAAAATAAGGGTGTAAGTGTTTCTTCAAGTAAGCATAGCACTTGAATATAATTATAACTACTTTCCCATTGTTACTTTAAATTTGTTGTGAAGGCTTAATTTTTTCCTTCCCCATGAGTAAAAATCTGCAGCAGAATCCATGATGTTTTGACTACTCTTACGTATTATAAAGACTTCATGTCACTTTAAGTCAAAAACATGGTCTTAATTCTGTAACCAAAATGCCCCCATTAAATCAAAATTGAATCTAATATAAAATAGAGGTTTTTTCCCTACCCCAATCTAAATGAGGAATTTTGTTCCTAGTAATCATTCCAGAGTTGGAATGTTGTGAGGAATTAAGAAAATTCCTCTTTGACTTGTACTATTGAGATGATATTATTTGTGCACTGTCTGGACTTGGCAGATGTTTAAAGCTGATGTTTTCTCCTGGTGATTGGTGATAGATTAGATTATCCCCAAGTAGATGTCCCTTTACTGTGATAGTATTATAGATCTGTGCCCTTTGCCATGTGACTTTGCAGTGCCTCCCAATAGACGTTGCATTCCAATGGCTTTTTTTTTATCACTTATTTTTAGGGAAGTTGTAGATTACAGAAAAGGTACATTGAAAATATAGGTGATTCCCATATAATCTGTCCTCTCCCCCTCCCACATTTCTCCTTATTAATAACATCTTACATTAGTGTGGTACATTTGTTACAATTAATGAAACATGACTATTAGCCAAGGTATAGTTTACATTATGGTTTACACTTTGTACTGTACAGCTTTATAGGGTTTGACAAAATGTATAATGGCCTATATCCACCATTACAATGTCATGCAGAACAATTCCAATGTCCTAAAAATGTCCTATGTATCACCTATTCTTCCCTCCCCCTCCTCATTCCAATGGCTTTGAGGTTGTCCATATGTCTTGCTTTGACCATTGGAAAAGGCAGACTTTCCAGTTTCTCAGTTCTGAGTTGAGGCTTTATGGGGTGTGTGTGTTTCAGCTCACCCCCTTGAGATTCTGCTCTCTGCCAAGAGAACAGCACACACTCCATATTTCTTCTCTTTTGGTCTTGTTCTGGAATGATAAGGCAAGTTGATAGAAGCCATTCTGGACCAAGAGGAGTCCATCCAAGCTCCAGATAAAATACAGTCATTGTGTAACTTAAGAAAGAGTTATGTTTTATGATTATAAGCCACTGAGATTTTGGAGGTGTTTTTTGCCACAGCATATGTCATATAGAAAGCTTGCATTTGTTTCAAATGGTGCATATTTGGTTTTGTTGTCTCCTTCAGCTCTTATTTGTTTGGCGATATCACTAGTCTCTATCCTAGGTCAGTTCTCTTCATGGAATGATACTTATGATCATCTTATACCAACGCTTCTCTCTTTCTCGGCATACCAGTGATACATAGAAAACACTCAAAAACTTGTTTGCCAGGCCAAACTCTGAATGTGCAAGCCATTCAAAGCAGACAACCCATCTTTGACTCCTCATTTAGTAGCTATCTGGCCACCCCTTGTCCTCAAATTTTTTCAGACAAGAGTCAGACACAAGTCCATTATGTGTCCTCAAATATTAAGGCATACATATTAAGTGCTGATGGGAATTGAACCATGTATCCCACAAAAGACATGCTCAGGTCTTAACTCTCATTCCTGTGGATGTGGACCCATTTGGAAATAGGATCTTTGAAGATGTTTTATTAGTTCAAGAGTAGACTCATTTCTGAATAGGATCTTTTTAGACCCATTTAAAAGAGGCCAAATGAACTAGGGCAGGTCTAAATCCATATGGTTTAAGTCCTTTATAAGGAGAGGAAATCTAGACAGAGAAACACACAACTGAACAGAAGAAATAAAAACTAGGAGAAGCCACATGGCAGAGGCAGAAATGCAAGCCAAGGCACCCCAAGATTGTGGCAAGCCAGTACCAGAATACCCCAGGCTCCGGGAGAAAGTATAGCCTGTCAAGAACTTGATTTGGGACTTCTAGCCTCCAAAACCATATGACATTAGATTATCATTGCTTAAGCCAACCCATTGTGTGATATTTGTCATAGCAACCCAGGAATTAAGATGTGTTCTAAGTTTTTGCATACTTTATAGCAAGTCAGTGGCAGCCATACAATTATGCCACTTAAATCTCTTTCAAGATAACTTATCATGAGATGCATAGTTGACTGACAGCTCCAGCTGCTGCCTCTTTCATTCAATTGTGATGTTTGCATCAAGCCCCCATTTCCTCTAGGTTTTTCCCAGGCAATGACCAAGCACAGAGGAGGTCTTAGTGCCAGCTCATCTCTGCCTGACAGGGGATTCTTATATGGTTTGGCAGATAAAATATAAGACATCTAGGTAAATTTGAATTTCAGGTGAACAATAGTGTTCATTTAGTGTTGGGGAACACTAAATGCTAAGTAATATGTGTTGTTGGTCTGAAATTCAAATTTATCTGGGCATCTGTAATTTTGTTTACTACATCTGGCAATATTATCTACATTGGACAACTGTTGCTTGAGCACTCTCTACTGGCCTGGCTGAAAATTACTTAGAAATGTACTATAGTATGAGGTTCTTACTACCCAACCCCTCTTTCCTCTCTCCTTTCACAGGTGCTATACCTGCATCATGGTTTGAGTGTTTACCTTGCCATTTCTGCTTATTCTGCTGTATTCTCAACAGGCATGCCTGCCTCCCCCCACCCCAAAGCTCCTGCAGTATAACCCCAACTTGGCATTTGCTTTTCAGATGGTCTGAACAGACACTCAGTCCTTTAGAATTTGATGAAACTTGTATCTTTATCTCCATTGACCTTTCCACTGTTAACACTGCCATGTGGATAATGGATTGGATGACTACTAAAATCTTTCCAACTATGCTATTTTTTCATTCTAAGTTTCTTCTTCACTGTCAGAGAACATTTAAAAAATGTTCTAATTTTACTGTAGTAGGGCTACTCTAGGTCCCCTTTAACATTCCAGGGAAAATGGTTATTATGAAATGCTATAAAAGATGTAGCAAAATGAGGTATGGAATCAGGTTGCATTTATACCACATCATAAAGGTTGCAATCTTCAGGCCTAGACTCCAGCTGGTGCCCACCCCCAAAAATGAATGCTGATGTGGTAGACCTGGATCAGATACCACGTTTATGTTATGTTGTAGAACCATAGTCTCCAGGTTTGGACTTAAGCCTGCTAATCAAGCTAGGGGAGTAACTAGCTCTTATCTAATCATAAAACTCTAAAATCTCTACTGCCCAAAGGCCAGTTTCCTCTCCTGAATCCTACTGAATACTGGCTCACCAAACCAGACTGAGTTGGGATAATGGGGGACAAACATAAATTACTATTGCTCTTGTTTCCATTGATTGTCTCCAATAAAGGCTGTTCAGCAGGCAAAATATATTCTGTCTGGCCTTTGTCTTTGGGCTTGCAAATAGGCACTGTGAACTGGGCATTTGTCCTGGTGCCCCACATGGAATACTGGAAACAAACCAAGGGACTAGAAATCAAATACCTACCTCAGTAGTGGGGAAAATTTACCTATAGAGGTATGGTAAGTCATCTCCAAAGAATGGGATACCTGGTCATCTTTTGTCCTTGTCAATAGAATAGGGAAAAACCTAATCCCCACTAATAATCTATGGTACTAATTAAGAGCCTTGGAGGAAGTGGCTCAGGAATGTGAAAACTCCTCTGAAAAAAAGGATCCAAGAACAGAGGGATGGGGAGATATGATTTTCTTAGGTGTCATTTCATGGCTGGTATTAATACATTTGGAGAGAAAGCGTATCAGAGGAGGGAGCGAAAACCCTGAGGACAAGTCTAAATCTTGATGAAATTACAAATCCAAAACTCTGAGGGGTAGAAAACTAGGAATAGAAGGGACCTTCCTCAACATGACAAAGGGCTTCTATGAAAACCTACAGCTAACATCATACTTAATGGTAAAAGACTGAAAGGTTCCCCATAAGATCAGGAAAAGATAAGCATACCCACTTTCACATTGCTATTTGACATGGTATTGGACGTTCTGGCAGGATAAATTGGGCAAGAAAAGGAAATAAAAGACATCTATATTTGAAGTGGAGAAGTAAAAGTATTTCTAATTGTAGATGACATGATGCTGTATGTGAAAAATACCTAAAAACCCACAGAAAGGTAATAGGCTAATAAACAATTTCAGCAATGTTGCAAGATACAAGATCAACATGTAAAATCTGTTGAGTTTCTATATGAAAGCAATGAACAATCTGAAAAGGAAATCAAGAAAACAATTGCACTTACAATTGCAACTCAAAGAATAAAACGTCTAGGAATAATTTTAACCAAGGGTATGAAAGGATTGTATATTGAGAACTATAAACTATTTCTGAAAAAAAAAATTGAAGACCTAAAAAATGTAAATAGATTATAAAACGTGATATTTTAAGATGGTAATACTACCCAATGTGCTCTAGAGTTTCTATGAAACCCCTATCAAAATATTTGCAGCCTTTTTTTAAAATTTGCTAAAATGGAAAAGTGAATCCTCAAGTTCATATGTAATTTTAAGGGGAACCAAATAGCCAAAACAACTTTTAAAACGAAGAGCAACGTTGGAGGACACACAGTTCCCAACATCAAAAATAATTACCAAGCTACAGTAACCCAAAGAGTGTGGTACCTGCATTGATATATTGACCAATGGAATAGAACTGAGAGTCCAAAAATAAACCCACACATGTATGGCCAAATGATTTTCAAAAAGGGTGCCTAGTACATTCAATGGGGAAAAAATAGGCTTTTTAAAAAGTAGTGCTGGGAAAACTGAATTTATATGCAAAGTAATGACATTGTGAAAGTTAACTCAATATACATAAATTACATATATAAATTTACCTCAAAATATAGATTAACAATTTCAATATAAGAGCTAAATCATGAAACTCTTAGAAGAAATATAGGGCAAAATCTTCCTGACATTGTACTTGACAATGTATTCTTAGACATGACACCAAAAGTACAAGCAACAAAAGAAAACATAGATAAATTAGACATAATCAAAATTTTTAAAAAATGTGTATCAAAGAGCATTATCAAGAAAGTGAAAAGACTGCCTACAGAATGGGAGAAAAGAGTTGTAAATCATTTATCTGGTAAAGATTTATTATATAGAATACAGAAGGAACTGCTGTAACTCAACAACACAAATATAAACAACCCAATTAAAATGTATTCAAAGGTGTTGAATAGATATTTCTACAAAGATGATAAACAAATGGCCATAAAGTACATGAAAATATCCTCAGCTTCATTAGCGATTAGGGAAATGCAAATTTAAAACCACAAGATATCACTTCATGCCCACTAGGACAGCTATAATTAAAAAAAAAAAAAAAGAAAATAGCAAGTTTTAGATGGATTTTTGAGAAACTGGAACACTTGTGAATTGCCTGTGGGAATGTAAAATGGTGCAGTAGCTGTGGAAAGCACTTTGGTAGTTTCTCAAAATTTTAAAAGTAGAAATATCATATAACCCAGCAATTCCACTCATATTTATATAATCAAAAGGACTGAAAGCCAAGACTCAAAAAGATATTTGTACACCAATGTTCTTAGCAGAATTATTCACAATAGACAGTTGAATGAATAAAATGTGGCATATATATACAACAAAAATTATTCAGCCATAAAAAGGAATGAAGCTCTGATATATACTGCAACATGGATGAACCTTGAAATAGTATACTAAGATAAATATACCAGATACAAAAGCACAAATATTTTTGTATGATTCCACTTACCTGAAGTATCTATAATAAGCAATTTCATAGAAACAGAAAATAGATTATAGGTTACCAGGGGCTACTAGCAGGAATGGGAAGAGGGTTTTATTACTAAATGGGTACAGATTTTTCTTTTGGCTGATGAAAAAGTTTTGGTAATAGATTATGGTTATGGTGGCACAACACTGTAAATATAATTAATGCCACTGAATTGTACACATAAAATTGTTAAAATGGCAAATTTTATGGTATACACATATACCATATAAATATATCAAACCATAAGGCCAATCAATCAATCAAACCTGATAGGTAGAATGTAAATCATAATGATGTATCCCTTGTACAAAATTCTTAACCAAATAGGATCAAATAAATGGCACTTCTCCAACACTTTCTCTGTCAGTGAAGGGTCAGTCTGAGATGACATGATGTTTCTCCAGTGCTACATAAGCCAGTTAAAAGGGAACCATGTTTGGGGCACTAAACCCCAAAAACCATGTGACTTTTCTGATGCCCCATCCCCTATAAAGAAAATAACCTCAATAAAGACCAATTGAACCAACAAAACCACAACAGGGGCTTGTCCTAAAATAATAATAATTATTATATACTGTAATATATATTACACATATACAACATATAGAGTAAGAAAGAGAAAATTGTGATAAAAATGATAGTTTCCCAAACTCTACTTATGTCTGACTGACCACTTAGTGCATAAGGCAGAAAGAATATTAGGGATGGGCACAGACCATCTAGAAGATGAAGATGAGGAGGCCCCCAAACTATATGTCCTATACATATCAGATTAGGATGCTAAAGCACTTAGTCCAATAGGGTGGCCTCTGAGGGACTGTCATCTGGGATTCCTTCATCAGGCAACTGGAGGGTGTAGTAGACACCATTGTTCCCTGTAACCGTTGGGGAATTTGATGTAATTATGAATTCCAAAAATATAATTGGATCATGCCTGTAATCTGATCTGTTAATCTGGGCATGATTGAATTATGATTAGGGCGTTGACTGGGCCATGTCAGTCAGTAGGGCGTTGAGCCCCACCCCCTGGTGGGTGGGGAATTGAATATAAAAGGCAAGGCAAAGAACAGA
>JAQZBX010105991.1:0-10793 GCA_029593785.1 Cabassous unicinctus
AAAAAAAAAAAAAAAAAAAAAAAAGTCTCCCTTCTTCCCCCTCAGAGGCAGCTGCTATAACCAATTTCCTAGAAAGAGTGGGCGGATGCAGGCAAATACATATACAATCTTATTCTTTATTTTTCTTCTTTCTGCAACTTGTTCTGTTTTTTTTTCCCACTTATCATTATACCTCGGAGAGCTTAGCATATCAGGATGCAGAGAGCTTCCTCACTCTCTTTTACAACTGCCTAGTTTTCCACTGTATGGATAGAACATCCTTTTTTTCAACCAGTCCTCTAGTGATGGACATATGTGTTTCTCCCAATTGGTTACTATTCCTGTACATACATCATTTCACACGTGTGGAAGTATATCCTTAGGATAAATTCCTGGAAATAGAATTGCTGTCTCGTGATGTCCCAGGGCCATAGCCATTTTTCTTTGGATGAACACTTGAGGTGTTTCCAATCATTTGCCCTTAAAAACATAGCTGTTATAAACACCCTTGGACCTTCCTATCAGACCCCTTTAGCAATCCGTTAGAAGCTGTGGATCCTTTCCCTCAGAAAAATGCATCATTCTCCCAACTTTGAAACCCACCCAGGGGCCTCAAAATTAAGAAACTCTTATCTAAACCAACTGCTATTGAACAAATGGAGAAACACAAAGCTCAAGACTGGAAGGGCTATGTCTCACACCAGGGATAATAACTTTGTGTGAGTGGGGTCAGAGTTGTTGAGATTCAGTGCAACGAGTGGGTCACAACCCTGCTCTGCTCAAAACCTCCCCATGGCTTCTGTGTCACCCAGAGGAAAAGCCAAAGCCCCTACCATAATGCCTCCCTGACCTTACTTCCTGGGACCCTACTCCTTGTTCACTCAGCTGCAGCCATATTGGCCTCCTTAAACATACCAGGCACATCTGTGCCTCAGGACATTTGCACTGGCTATGCCTTCTACCTGGAGTGTTCCCCCACACCACCTCCCAACAGCTGAAGGAAGTGAGGGAACAAGTTCTTTATTGGAATATCATCTTCTCAGGGAGGTTCTTGCTGACTCCTGCCCCCCATTTAAGACTGCAACCCACCCCAACCCCAGCCCTCCCTTTGCCCCTTTCTATTTTTCTCCATAATATTTATCACCAGATAAAATAATATATATTGCACTTACCTTGTTCTTTGTGTGCCCTGACTCTCTCTCTCTAGAATGAAAACTCTGCAGGGCAGGGACTTCTGTCTGTTTTGTTCACTATTAAATTCCAGCGCTGGCCCAGAGCTGGGTACGAAGAAGGTGCTCCATAAATACTTGTTGACTGAATGATGGAATATGGTGTGTAAAGTGTTGAGTGCAAAGGAAGCTAAAGGACGGTGGAATCCAAGAACCCACAGACTTTGAGAGAATCTTGGACACCAGCTCCCACCTCTGCCAGTACTTACTGTGTGACCTTGAGTAGGTCACCTACTGTTCAGGACCTCCTTGTTCACAGTCCCTCAACTGGAGGTGATACTTAGAGCACATCCTGCCCAGGCTGGGCTGTGCGAATTAAATCAACTAATGATTTAAAGCCCTGGTAAAAGTGAGGGGAAAAAAAGAAAAGAAAGCCCTGGTAAGTTCTCAATAAATGTCAGCCAGCATTGCTGCTGTGATGATGATGATGATGATGATGCAGACAGAGGATTACATCATGTAACAGCAGGCTGTCGCACAAAGGCAAGGGAGGGAGGGGAGGGCACACAGGGCGTGGGGATGGGAGGTGGGGGGGGGATGGTTTCAGGTCAGATTCCTGAGATCTCTTTCTGGTACCTTGCAGCAAGAGGGTGGCAGGGTCGTGGGGATGGGGGCGCTAGAGGTAAAACACTTCCGCCAGGGAAACCCCTAGATCCGGACCTCTGCTCCCCCCTCCCAGTTGTCCCTGGAGGTGGCCGCTCTAGCCGCACCTTCCTCGCCGCCCGCCCTAAGTAGCCGCAGGGGGAGGGCGGCGGGAGAGAAGGCTGGTTTTTCCCAGGCCCCCCCACTCCCACGAACATCTGGCCACGAACATCTGCCCGCAGCCTTTGTCGCCCGGTCCGAGCCGGCCTCGCACCCATCTGCCGCCGCCCCCGGCCCCCGCCCCATCTGTGCGCCGGTCCCCTGGGGCTGTACCCCGGGTCCCCGCCCCCGCCCGGCCGGCTCGGTTCCCACGAGTCGAGCGCGGGAAACAGGGGCGGCCCATCTGCCGCGGGCGACTACGGCGCGGCGGGTCCAGCCTCCAGGCGACCCCCAAGAGGCGGGTTACCGTGCCTAGGAATGCCTTTCAAATGGGTGCGGGTCCCAAACAAAGCCGGGGGTTCCGGGATCTCTCCCCTCCCGCCTGGGCGCAATGACAAGCCCAAGGCTGCTTGCTGGGGCCAAGCGTCCCCGCGGCGCACATCCCCGTCCCTTACAAGGGCCAACTTGCCAACTGCCCACTGACCCCCTCACCCCACCACCTTCCTCCAAAGCCGAACACTTTGGAGTCCCATGGTCCCAAACCTTGGCCTGCACTGGTCCTTCTGCCTAGATTGTTCCTTTCCCTCATTGCTTGTCTAACTTTTTATTTTGTGGAATCTAAAAAGGACACAAAAATACAGTGATTTGTGTTACAAGTACCGTACCCCTCCCCCTCCCCTTTTTTTTTAAAGAGTAAAGCTCTATAGCTAGTGCTAGCCTTTCTTTTAACAAGTACCCCCTTCCCTTTTCTCCAAGACTATTTGCCACTCCTCTGGCACAGTTAATATCATGACTTGGGCATATTTTCTTCTAAACCATGTTTTTGTTATACTTTTACTACAAATAAATGTATTTGTGAACAACAGATAATATTGTTTGTGTACATTTTTAAATTTACACTTATCACTTATCATTCTGCATTTTCCCTAAGCAAGATCACATTTTTGTATATATCTGGAAGAGCACATATAGACCGAGTTCATTCCTGTTAACTGTTGTGTACTATTCCACTGTCATTTTATTTCCCAGCCCTCCTGTAGTTTTCAATTTACTGCTATTGTAGACACAGCTGTTGTGTCCTTGCCCGCAAATCTTCTGCAGCTTTTGCATAGTTCTTTAGGGTAAGTCAGTGGGAGTGAATTGAGGGGTCATAGGTTGTTCAAATGATCACTTTTACTCAATATTGCCAAACTGAGCTACAAGTGATCATACCAGTTTACCCACCCACCAGCAGTGGCTGAAAGTGGCTGTTTTCCCTAAGCCTCACCAACGTTTTATATTAAAGTTATATTAAAGACTAAAGTTTTTTGCAGTCTGATATGGCATGCGTCCCAGAGGTGCAAATGCTGGAGCTCAGGGGCATCTGCCTTATCTTTTTTCATCTCATCTTTTTTCACCACCTCCTCCTGCAGGAAGGCCTCCCTGACCTCCCACAGCTGGACCAGGAGTCTCTCCAGGGCCCCGCCTCCCACAGCCCCTTGCTCCTCTGTCACAGCACTGGGAACCTGGGAGGTGATTGCTTACAGTTTGTCTCCCTGCCAACCTTTGAAGTCCCCAGGCAGGGATCAAGTTTGCAGAGCCACAGAACAAGCTACGAGGAGCATAAAGCTGCTTTAGAGAGTGTTCGCAGGGGGCTGCGTCTACACTCAGTGGAAGGAGCTCCTCTTTTTAGTGCCTACAAGGGGCCCCTAGCGCTGGCTTCTGCCCACATATCAGTGGCATCTCTGTGTCCCCAGCACAAGAACACAGCAGTCAAAAGCCAACCACATGGCTGGAGCCATTTATTCCCATTTGGTTCTCTACCACCTGACCTGGGCTCCCTGAAAGCACCAATCAGCTTTTGTTCTTTCCCTGTGGGGCCCAGCACACTGTAGGTGCACACTGATTGTTGATGGGGTGAAAGATTGGCATTTAATGATTCTAAAGTTCTGGAGTTCAGTGGTGGAGTATGTGCCCAATGATTTAACAGGGGTTACCTCTAGGAGAGGGGGCATAGCAACAACGATGATATTAGCAACCAGCGTCTGCTGAACCCTGACTGTTCTAAGCTGTCTATGTGACAACTCGGTTTATCCTCAGAGATTTGGGACCTCTTACCATGCCCACTTTAACAGATGGGGAAACTGAGGCCGGAGAAAATGAAGGGATTTGCAGCCACACAGCTCATGAGCAGTGGAGGCCAGATGTGAACCCAGGGCTCTTTGTTGTCTGGAAGTCCTCACTGCCATCTCCCCAGGAAAAGTCTCTTTCCTCCTTAAATGTTTCTGGGAGGTCTGAATTTCCTTTCAACCAACTCATCACTGCTTTTGCATCAGCAAAAAAATAAGACTTTTCAAAAGAAGACTTAAGAGATTTTCATGAGTCACAGGATTAAAGATTGTGGACGGCCCCCCTGGCCTGAGGTGAGGGAGAGGCTGGAGGTGCCATCCCCTGGTGACAGGGTACTCACGCTTGGGTGGGGTGGGGCCCGCCCTGGGTTTCACCCGGCTCACCGGGAGCTGGGTGGGACACTGAGAGATGCGCCCTCAGCCGGGTTCCGGGTTCCGGGCCCCGAGGCTGGGGGGGGAGCCAGGTGTGCTAGAAGTAGGTGAGTCAGGAAGCCTAAGAGGCGGGCGGGGCGCCACGCGGGGGAGGGGCGCTACTTCTGGGAGGGGGGTCTCTGATCCCTCCTGTCCTTCCCCGGGTGGGCATATGGGGAAACCTCAGAGTCCCCTTCCCCCCCCCCCGCACCCCCACCCCCCGGGCCTCTTCTCCAGTCTCCCTCACCCACCCTCACCGTCTCTGCGTAAAGACCTTGCCGCTGAGGCGGGTCGGGCTTTGCCGAGGGTGCGGCGGGCTGTCCTCGGGGTGCAGCCGGCACCAGCCTCCCTCCGGGGTCAGCAGAACTCCCACGCCTCCACCCTGGGCAGGGCCCCGGCCTACGTTTGTGGGCGTGAGAGGCTGGTGCGGTTGTGTGTCCGTGGGACGTATGCGGGATTCTGAATTGTCTGTGTGGTGGGCGTGGGGGTCTTTGAAATTGTGTAAGGTGTGTGTCGATTGGGCACGTGCATTGAGGGAGGGGGTGCTTAGGGGAAGCCGATGGTCTCCATTTGCATCTTGGTTGTTTTCTGTGAGGGTTGTGTACATTGTGCATCAGTACCTTGATGTGGCTGGGGATTCTAGGAGAGCAGTACTGACATAGGTGTGTGTGTTCTGTTGGGTGAATACTGTGTGTAGGGCATATGTATCTGTGTATTGTTTGTTGAGGTGTGTTGGTATGTTACAACGGTGTGCTCTGGTATTGTCTCCTTGGTCTCTGTATTTTTGTTGGCATTTTTGCTGTGTGGACTCGGTGTTTTGATTGTGTGCGTCGAGGTCGGTGTGTTGATGGCATAGAATTGAGTGTTGCTCTGTTTGGTTGTGTGTACTGGTGTATTGCTCTATGGGTCTGTGTAAGAATGTGTTGCCCTGCAAGGTTTGGCTGCCTGAGCCCTGATTCGGCCCCCCTCCCCTTTGTCATCGGAGACCCTGGGGGCAGCAGTGGACCTTTGTCCGCAGGAAGGCCCTCCCCCTGCTGGGTCTGCAGGGGACCCAGGGAGGGGCCCAGACTGGCAGGCTCCTGCCTCCCGTCCGTCCATTGTTCTAGGGCCTCTTTGGAAAACAGGATGGGAGGCAAAGATGGAGCCAGCCCTGGGTCCTCACTCCCCGAAACCACCCAGGAGGCCAGCACAGAGCCCACGCGGTGGAGAGCTGCAACAGTCCTCATCTGGCAAATGGGGAAACTGAGGCCCAGAACAGAAAAAGAACTTGGCACAAGTTTCACAGCCTGTTAAGGGCAGAGAGCTTGAAGCCTCCCCTCCCCTCCACCCATGAGTCCATCCACAGCCTCCTGCTGGGGTTGGGGAATAGAAAAATGAAACCTCTGGAAGGAAACAAAAAAATGTCTATTCTGGCTCCCTGTGTGCTTACCACGTGCTAAATACTGGAACTGCAGTATTACAACTCTGTGGGTTGAGTTCACATTTTAAACCCATTTTGCACATGAGGAAACTGAGGCCCATAAAGCAACAAATTCATTATTTCAACAGATAGTACTCTAAATATTACTCTAGTCCAAGTACTATGCTGGGTGACCTCTCTGGGCCAGGCCCTGTGCTCACCTCTAGGGACACAGCAGTGGCCAAAGGAGCCTCAATCCCTGCTCTCTTAGAGCTCACTGCCTGATGGGGTGGGAGGGAGGTGGGGAAGATGGACAACCCACAAGAAACAAAGATCATTTCAGATGATAATAAATTCAATGAATAATTAAGACCACGGGATGCAAAAGAAAGTGAGTAGCTAAGGGGTGGGGGGCTGAGAAGGCCTCTGAGGAGGTGTCATAAGAATGAGAAGCAACTAGTGTTGCAAAGATCTGAAGGATGAGTATTCTCGGCAGAGGGAACCGCAAGGGCGAAGGTCCTGAGGCGGATCAAGCTAGTTTAGTGAAGGAGGCCACGTGGCACGTGAGGGAGACGGCAGGAGATGCTGTAGGTGGCGGGCAGGGGCCGCAGGCAAGGGGAGGTGTTTGGATTTTCTGCTCTGATCGATGGGCAGAGGCACAGGGTTTGCTGGGCTCACGGTGCTGGAGGGGCGGGGGCGGCGGCACTTGTGGTCTCCTGTTACAAGGCGGGTGGGGGGGAGCCGGGACAGCCAGAGCCAAAGGTCTCTCCCCCGCAGCTCCGGCGGTCCCAGCCCAAAGGCGCCGGCCTGGCGGCTGGAAGACCGCGCTGCGCGGCGGGCACATCTGGGGAGCAGCTGCCGGGCCCGGGCCCGAGCGGGTCACGTGGCACGCGGGGTGGGGGGAGGACCGCCTGGGAGCCTTCAAGGCCAAGACTCCCGGGGCCGTGGGGAACAGGCCGACAGGGATGCACTCTGCGGTCTGCCCGCCAGCACACAAGCCCCCGGTCCCACGTAGCCCCTGCCCCAGGAGCCAGACCGCCTGGGTTCAGTGCTGTGTGATCTGAAGCAAGTAACCCGATCTCTTTGGGCCTCACCATAGAAAGGATATAATATTACTACCTATTAGTTGTGTTTCCCCCCCTCAATTCAACAAATATCTCCGTGTGTGCCCTGCTGGGTATCAGGCCCCAGGTGGCAGCCCTGAGCTCATGGACTTTAATACTTGGAGCCGGGCCTAACAGGGTGAGCACCTAGGAATTGTGAGCCATTGCCTCGAGCCCTGGAGGCCAGAGTAGAAGGCAGAAGAGGTGGTGTGGGGACAGAAATAATCATGGCAAAGCCTTCCCTCTCCTCACCAGGTGCTGGAGCCAGCTCTTGGTATGGGACATGGCTTATTTCACTCTCCCAACTCTATGGAGAGGGATGAGCATTACCAGTTTACAGATTAGGAAACTGAGGCACAGCTTGTCAGTGGTAGAGCCAGGATTTGAAGGTGTGAGGGCTGGTGCCTTCTTTGCTCTGGGCCCCAGTATTCCTGTCTGTGGAATGGGCTATTATTAGAATACAACTGCTGCCAGTCCCAAGGAGCAGCTCTGAAAATCAAATGGCGCCAAGTGCGTGAAAAGGGTTTCCTATGAGATTCGTGGAATGAATCCTGAGTCAGAAGGTGGGGGTTTGTTTAAGGAGCCCTCCCAACTTCCTGGCCATCAAAAGGGGTCTGTTTTCCTGAGCTGACCTGAGCAGGTAGGGCTGGGAGGAAAATGCACGCTCCATTCACACTACCAAGGAGAGGACCAGAAAAACGCCCTGTTTGGCAACAAGATAAACAGGCTGTCTTTATTTAAACTCCTTGTCAGGCCTTAAAAATGTAAAAGACAGAACCCAGAGAGGACTGAAAATCTTCTGGAGTGAAACGAAGTAGGCCTGGGATGGGTATGTGTGTACGGGGCGGGTATCATTATTTCGGCTGGGATGTTTGAAGGGAACACAGAGAAGGGGATGTTTTAGGGTGTCTGTAAACCTGTCCCCCAGGACTCACAAAAAACCTGGAAGCAAAACTGCAACCAATTGTGTCCCAGGGGTCTGGCGTGGAATTGAACAGATGTTTTTACTATTCACTGTTTACTGTGCTCCTACTGTGTGCCAAGCCCATGGTAGGTGCTTTGAAAGCCTAATCTTCGTTTCTTTTAAAGCAGTTTTGTTGAAATATATTTACATATCTTATAAAAGCCTAATCTTAATGACTTCTCCCAATAACCTGCAAGAGAAGGTAGGAAGTTTGTGCCAGTGAGGAAGCAGAGGCCCAGAGAAGTGAAAGGTCTTTCTCCAGCTCACACAGCACACCCTATATTTGAATCCTGAGCTTTTGGGCCCCAGTCCAGCCTTTCTACTATTCCCAAAGTCAATTGTTTCTCCCCCCAAAAAAGCTTTACATTTATCCAGCCACCTGTGTCCCACACACACACACCTTCTTTCACGCCATTTCTCCTTATGTGTTTCCCACGTAAAATGCCTAGAGGATGTCATCTTTTCCAGGAAGCTTCCTGATTAACTCCAAGGCAGAACTCATTCCTCCTTTGGGTTTCTAAGGCATCTAGCAGGAAATTTCATACTATAGTCCTGATGTGAGAATAATTCCTCTCCATCTCCAGCGTGCCTAGCACAGGGCCTGGCAGGGGGTGGATGCTCATAAATGTTTGATATGGAATCTCAATTGTTCCTTGACTTTCTTTCTCTCCCATTTGTCTGCAAAGTGTCCTTGGAATTCTATCTCATCCTGACCAACAGTCAAATCCAGAGGGAGGTGTAAAAAATATCTGGAGTTGGCTTTTTATTGTACTAAGTAATACATGAATACATTTCTGTTAAAAAATGTATCCAAGAAGTACTCATGTGTAATGGATCACAGGCCTAAATGTAAAACCTAAAACTATAAAACTTCTAGAAAGTATAGGAGAAAATCTTTGTGATCTGGGGTTGGACAGAAATTTCTTACATATGACAACAAAAGCATGATCCATAAAATTAAAAATTGATAAACTGGGCTTCAAAATTAAGCCCTTCTGCTTTTCAAAAGACATGGTTAAGAGAATGAAAAAAGTAGGCACAAACTGGGAGAAAACATTTGTAAATCATGTATCTGGTAAAGGACTTGTATTCAGAATACATAAAGAACTCTGAAAACTCAGTGGTGGAGAGCAGATGTGGCTCAAGCAGTTAAGCGCCCGCCTCCCACTTGGGAGGTCCCGGGTTCGGTTCCCAGTGCCTCCTGAAGAAGACAAACAGACATCAAGCAAAAACAAGGAGCAGCCAATGAACAAAAACAAACAAGCAGGGAACAGATGTGGCTCAAGCAGTTGAGCGCCCACCTCCCACAAATGGGAGGTTCCAGGTTTAGTTGCCGGTGCCTCCTAAAGAAACAACAAACAACGAGCCAAAAAACAACAATGAGCAAACAGATGGGGGAACCATGGGGGGGGGGAATCAATGATAAGAAAACAAACAACCCAATTAAAAAATGGGCAAGAGATAAAAGGATAGCATGTGATTTTGAACTGTAGTTATGCCAGATGTTACCATAAGGGAGGACTGGGTGAAAAATAGAAGGGAACTTTCTCTATTTTTTCTTACAACTCCATGTGAATCCACAATTATCTAAAAATAAATTTTTTTTCAAATGACAAAATAATTGAATGGCATCTCACCAAAGAAGATACATAGATGAAAAATAAGTACAGGGAAGTGGATGTGGCTCAAACAATTGGCCTTCCGCCTACCACATGGGAGATCCCAAGTTCAGATCCCGGTGCTTCCTGAAAAAGGCCAGGAGAAGGCGAGCTGGCGCAACAGGCAGATGCGGCGAGCTGATGCATCAAAGAGACACAAAGAGGAAACACAATGAGAGAGACAACAAACCAGGGAGCTGAGGTGGCTCAAGCAATTGAGCACCTCTCTTCCACATGGAAGGTCCCGGGTTCGGTTCCTGGTGCCTCCTAAAGAGATGATGAGTGGACACAGAGAGCACACAGCATATGGACACAGAGAGCAGACAGCAACCGCAAACAACAAGGGGGGTGGGGCAGGAATAAATAAATAAATCCTTAAAAAATAGCAAGTACAAAAGATATTCAACATCTTTAGTCATTAGGGTAATACAAATTAAAACCACAACCAATCTATTAGAATGACTAGGGAAGCTAATGTGTCTCAAGTGATTGAGCTCCTGCCTACCACATGGGAGGTCCGTGGTTCAGTTCCCGGTACCTCCTAAAGAAGACAGCAAGCTGGCATGATGGGCAGGCGTGGCAAGATGACGCAACAACAAGAAGAAAACATAATGAGACACAACAAAGCAGGGCGCAGAGGTTCCTGGTACCTCCTAAAGAGGAGCAAGACAGCGAGCTGACATGACAGGCAGGAACAGCAAGCTGATGCAACAAGAGACACAGAAGGAACAGCAAATGAGAGACCCAGCAAAACAGGGAACAGAGGTAGCTCAAGTGATTAGGCACCTCCCTCCCACATCAGAGATCCTGAGTTCAGTTTCCGGTGCCTCCTAAAGAAACAAAGAAGATGAACAGGGAAGCGGATGTAGCTCAAGCGACTGGGCTCCCGTCTACCATATAGGAGGTCTAGGGTTCGATTCCCGAGGCCTCCTGGTGAAAAGCGAGCTGGCCCGAGTGGTGAGCTGGCCCGTGCAGGAGTGCTGGCCCAGGGGGAGACCTGGCGCAGCAAGATGACGTGACGAAAAGAGACACAGAAGAGAGATAATAAGAGATGCAGCAGACCAGGGAGATGAGGTGGCACAAGAAATTGAGCACCTCTCTCCAGTCTGGAAGGTCCTAGGATAGGTTCGCAGTTCCACATAAAGGGAAGACAAGCAGACACAGAAGAACACACAGAGAGCAGACAGTGAGCGCAAAAACA
>JAQZBX010105992.1:0-10792 GCA_029593785.1 Cabassous unicinctus
AACTCCTAAATTTTTAGATATATCTTTGGTTCTATTTCCAGTGTTTTGTACACATTATTTAATTTTGTTCCAAACATTCAGTTGACCAGATTAAGTCCAACAAACCATACAGTTGAAATTAAAGAATCATTTTTGGGGGAACTTGTAATGTGATTTCCATCACTGAATTAATTGTAATTAAATTTTGAGACCTTCACTTATTCCCACTAATATCAGCACTTCCATTTTTTACTTTTCCACTGATTTTTTAAGTAAAAGTGAGGCAAATGCAATAAAATATTCAAATATTTGCATAAGTGAAAGCCCCCAAAGAGATGTCAATACTGCTGAGACCACGCTGTTTGGTAGCAGGCTGCATGGCCACCATAGGATAGCACATTCCTCAGGTGAGTTACAGGAGTTGGAGTTTGACATCCTGATAGCAGTTTGGGGTTTTGATACATTATTTTTCGTAGCATGGGTGTAAATGAAATGTATGAAAGTTGAGGACCTTTTTTCATCCATTTGTTTTTTATCCCAGGTAATACATACAGTTTACATTTTGTTTTCTTGTATTGACTATCAAAATCTTATGTTTAGGGTGTTAATAATATTTTAAAGATGCTTGCTTTCTCTGAACAAATTTACTTCTAATGAAAAGCAATAGGTCTAATTGGTGAACACAGGATTAACATTTTTGAGCATTTTATCATTTGCATTTTATACCTTATCTGACTTTTTCTCTTATAGGCTTTTTCTGGAACTGTAATAGAAAAAGAATTTTTATCACCCTCCTTAACACCTCATCCAGCCATTGCTCATCCTGTGCTACCCACTATTCCAGAACGGAAAGAGTTTTTGACAGATGTATCAGAAGAAACTACCAAGAAGAGGGTTTCAAAGTTCAAAGCTGCCAGATTGCAACAGAAAAACTAGGCTCTGCCTAGGAAATGGGAGTTTACATCCTGAAGCCTAGTTTTGCATTTTAGAATATATAGAGCAAAATATGTTACATGTAGTTTGAAATAAGGGATCCTGAATTAATTTGACAGCAAGTTCTCTTATCCTTAAAGTGGTATTAAAATTAAAGTAAATGTTTGAATACTTTAATATTCAGCTTATTTTGTTAATCCCCTGAATACTGTCAACACCCTTGTCTAAGTTTGCCTTATGATGCAGTGGCAGCATTTCGATTCATTTTTCAAAGAATACTGTTCTTATGCATTGTTTTTCTGTTTCAATACAGGCAGTTTTGTACCAGCTGTGATGTTGCGCATACCATATGGATCATTTTAAAGAAACTTTCAAAGTTTCAAATAGATTCAACAATTATATTTCATTACTTGCTTTAGTATTTTAAAGGCACTTTAAAAAAAAAACAAAACACCTACTTATTTTGTAGGTTTTGCAGTTAGGTGGCTATTTTAAAACCTCTCCCCTTTGAATGTCATACTATATCTCTAAGGCAGAAAGCTTACATGTACCCTATGGAAAGTTTCTTTGATTGTGGAAGAATGGTATTTTGTAAAACTTTTTTTCAAGTAAAAAATTTTATGAAACTTGGTCTCTTAAATGTTGTGAACTTTATAATGCAAAATCCAATGTAGAAGTGTCTTTGATACATGTATATGCTACACGAGCCACACAATGGGGTCCTTGAATTCTTACAATCCATAGGCACTTCTCCCATAGTGTGTGTAGTTTTAACTGCACCTATATTCTGGGAAAGAGGGAACGGTTATCTAGATGCTAAAAGAGAGATTTTTAAATCAAGAATTCTTAAGTTTTAATCTTCTACATTTCATTTTCTGACTGAAATGAAATATTTCAGTTAATAACTGAGACAAACTACTTTTAGCAAACTATTTAAAATAGAGAAATTTATTCTAACATTGAAATTACACTGCAAGTGTTAATCATTTGCTTTTAAAAAGCACTCTGCATTAGCACTAAAATAAGCCATCAAGGCCAGTCCACCCTCTCTATTCATGGCTAAATATTTAAAGGTTATTTATAGCGTCTTCAATGAATTCTTGCTTAAACACAGTGAAATTATGTCCTAGAAAAGTAGAAGCTATTTGTAACTAGAACAACACAAGTGTAAAAGTTTTATGAATATGTATTTTAATAATAGGGGTACACTCGAATCCCCTACTAGTTAGTGGATAATTCATAACAGGGGCCTGATTTTGAAGGAGCACCTAAATATGTAGAAGATTTGTTCTTTAGTAAATTTTGACCAACCGTGCATATATTCTGCAGCTAAAAACCTTTTTTTCTCTCAGCTTATCCCCCCAAAAAGTGAAACCAAACAAGAAGTGCACACCACACACACACAAAGGCACTTCGGTTTCAACTGCAATTCAAGTGAGCCTTTCTGTGCTAGATATTCTCTCCTCCCCCTGCCCCTGAAACTTTATTGTCGGACTATTGTGGTATTCTTTACAGGCATATAATTTCAAGGAAGAGTCGTTAAATAATTTTTCAAGTTCATAAACTTCATTTGGGGCCTGCTGTTGTTTATATAGTTGATGTTAATTTCCTTCAACTAGGTCTCCCCTGGTAGAATGAGGTGGTGGTAGAAGCAAAGAAAGAATGTCTGATTGCTATGTTTTGATATGTTCTGCTAAAGACCAAATGTAATTGTGTTGTCCCATATCATAGTCAATCTTGAAACAAAATTTTAAATTGTAACTTGAAATTATAGTTTTCTTTTTAAATTAAATTCAAGTTACAGTGGAACAAAAGGAAGCTGGTCTTATGTGTTCTATTTTAAACCACGTAAAACAGAACAGCAGACCAAGAGATTTTTAAAAAAATGTTTTATTTTGAACTGCGTTTAGATCTACAGAAGAACTGCAAAAAATAGTAGAGTGTTCCTCTATACCCCTCATGCAGCTTCCCCTAATGTTAAACAATAGCTTATACAACCGTAATTTACATATCAAAGCCAGGGAGTTTACATTGCTACAAACCTTATTTGAACTTCACCAATTTTTTCATTAATGTCCTTTTTCTGTTCCAGAATCCTATCCACTTTGCATTTATTTTTGTTTTTTGGTCTCCTCCAACCTTTTCTTATCTTTCATGACTTTGACACTTTTGAAGTTTATTGGTCAGTTATTTTGTAGAATATTCCTTGATTTAGGTTTGTCTGATGTACTTGTGTGATAGAATGAGGTTTTTCATTTTTGGCAAGAATACCACATCAGTGCATCATATCAAGAGATTCATATCAGTATATCAGTACTGCCTACTTGTGTGTCTTACCAACACGTTCATAATTTTGATATTTTAACCTTGATCACGTGGTTAAGGTGGTGTCTACAGGGTTTCTCGACTATAAAGTGGATGCTGTTTAAACTCGTTTGTAGTTTAAATATTATGGGGGATATATTTTGAGACCATGCAAATACTCATTTTCTCCTCAAACTTAAGCTCACTAATTTTTGGGTTCATTGGTGGATCTTTTCTCCAATAGTTATTACTATGGTGTTTGCCTAATGGTGATTTTCTATTTCTTTCTGCGTTTATTACTTGGAATTCTTCTGTAATGAAAAGCTGTGCCTTCTCCCATTTATTAATTTATGAGTACAGTTCTTATTGTCCTTCGCCTTACAGTATCAATCAAAAAGTGTTTCCAAAGTTACTTAGGTTCTTGTCTTTCGCACTGCCTTCACTATAGTACTGTTAGGCTCGTTTGTTACTGTTGTATTCCACAACATTCTGTTCCCCACATTCTGGTTGATGTTAATGGTTTATTTTGAGAGTATGTGAAACAATGTGGTTCTAAGAGTTAGAGCTATGTAAGAAAATCCATTCAGAGGAGCTTTATTCCCTCATTCCTGCTGTCTCATTTCCATTCCCAGCTCCTTTCTGGCATTTCCCCACCCATCCACTGTATAAGGAACCAGTCTCATTAGTTTCTAGTTTAAACTTTATGTATTTCATTTGCACAAATAGCAGATAACATGTATATTTTCTTATATTCCTTCCTTTCTTACATTAAGGATGACATACTGTATGTACGCCATTGTACTTCGGTTTTTTCAGTTAATATGCCCTGGAAATCATCCTATATCAGTTCATACAGATTTTCCTTATTTCTTTTTACAGAAGCCTAGTACTTCATTGTGTGAATGTGATATATTTATTCAACCACTTTCCTATGTATGGGGATTTAGGTTTTCAATATTTTGTGATACAAATAATGATGAAATGAATAACTTTGTGTATATATATATTTTTGTATTGTTGGAAGTGTATATTTAGGGTAGATTCCTAAAAGTAGGATTGATGGGCCATTTGAACAATTTCTATATAATTTCTTTAAAACACGGTAAACTGTTTTTAAATATATATATTGTTCTCTTATTGAGGACATAGTTTTCACATACACTCTTGTATATTTACATTTTCATCGATGATTCCTTTTGATGATTAACTTGGGGGCACTGTAGTGTCCTAAAGAGACTCACAGTCATTAAGGGGAATATTAAGTATCGTATAATGACTGTGTACATTTTACTATCTTTTGTTTTTTGGAAATTGGTCATGTGTGTGATTTGTAAAGCTTCCCATTTATTGAAGTATTCAAAATTTTATGACTACAGATATCTCATTGTATTAAATTAATTTGCCTCCTCCGTAAGAAAAGGGTTTTTCAGGGTAAAACTAATCTTTATCCATGTATTATTCTTAAGGTGAGTGGCATGTAGGCACTTGAGTAAAGGCTCATTGAATAAATTTCTCAACCACAATTTTATGGTTTAGATTAAATCACTGGTCAATATCGTAAGATTTTTACATTTTAAACTTCTTTATCAATTATTTACGGTTTGTTTTAAGGGACTATCACTTACGATAAGTGGTGGAATTAGGATTTAAATTCAGGTGGTCTTGCTCTAGAGTCAGTACTTTTAACACTTTTTTTTTCTTTTTTTTTAATGTTTACATTGGCTGCACTGTAAATAAGAGCACCTAGTAAGGAAGTGTGTGATCTAGGTAATGTCTATGTAATCTTGCTTGTATGAGGTCACATTTGAAAAAATCTGAATTAGAAACCTGTTTTATTTCTTAAACCTTGTGACACATTAAGAGAATTTATTTTGACTTGGTGGAGTGGGGGTGGAGTTTCAATGTTGTTTGGCCATATGCATAATAGAAAGAAATGTGTAGATGGAGAATAGTAAGAGTAAGAAGAGAATCAATCAATTTAACAGTATTTCATTGAGAAACTTATTTTTTTTCTTTATGTGAATTTAGGTATTATGTACATGTACTTTAAAATTGGCATGTTCCTCATCAATACATGGTGACCCACTATTCCTAATGATAATGTTTTTTGCCTTAAAGTACTTTGCATAATATTGATATAGCTAGTTAATATTTTCCTGGTATACCTGCTTCTAGCGTGTGTGTGTGTGTGTGTATATGTACATACTAACATGACTATTGTTGTAAACAGTATATAGCTGGACTTTTTTTGATGATGTTCATTAACTGTCAAGTGTAATCTATGTTTATTATAATTAGTTATCATGGGACTTAATCTCTTCTCTCTTGTTTGGGGTATGCTATTTTCCATGCTTTTTCCCCTGTGCTTCTCTACCATCGCTCGTCTTACTACTGTTTGTTTCCCCCCATTTTCTTTACTAATTTGGAAGTTATATCAGCCTTTTTCTAAGACTATACTATGATCATTCTAGTTTTTGCAGTATTTTGGTTCCATTTTTAAAAATTCTAACAGCTTTTTCTTGAAGTATAATTTACACACCATAAATTTTACCCATTTTAAGTGTATAATTTGATGAATTCATAGTAAATTGTGAGTTGTGCAAGCCAGTTATAGAACATTTCCATCATGCCACAAAGATCCCATATTCCACTTATAGTCAGTTCCACTTACTATCACTAGCCCCAGGCAGCCAATAGCTGCTTTCCTGTTTTGGGACAACATATAAAAGGAATCATACTATTTGTCATCTTTGCATCTTTCAGTTACCATAAGGTTTTTGAGCTTTATCCATGTTGTATCATGTATCAGTGGTTTGTTCCTTCTTACTGCTGCATAGTGTTCTGATATATGGATAAACAGCATTTTGTTCACAAGTTGATGGACACTTGGATTGTTCTGTTTTCTGGCTGTTGTGAATAATGTAGCTATGAAAATTCACATACGAGACTTTATGAGGACATGTATTTTTATGTCTTTGGGTATATACCTAGGAGTGGGATTGCCGAGTTGAATGGTGAACTTAGGTTTAACTTTTAAAGAAGTTTCCAGTATTCCATTTTGGCTATGCAGTTTATGCACCCACCAGCAATGTATGAAGTTTCTAGTTTGTCCACATCCTTGGCAACAGTGTTACTGTATTGTCTTTTTTATTATACCCTTTTAGTGGGTGTGAATCATTATCTCATGGTTTTCACATATTTCTTTTCATGTTTTTAGCCGTGTGTATATCTTCTTTGAAGTGACTATTCAAATCTTTTGCTTAGTTTTTAGTTCCATTGTTTGCCCAACTCTGTGGCTTGTCTTTGCCTTTTTTTTTTTTAAGATTTATTTTTTTATTCCCTACCCCCCACCCCCATTGCTTATGCTCACTGTCTGCTCATCTTCTCTTTAGGAGGCACCTGGAACCTCCCATGTGGGAGATAGGCACACAATCACTTGAGCCACCTCTGCTTCCTGCTTTCTTGTCTCTCTCATTGTGTTTTCTCTTTGTGTTTCCTTGTTGCATCATCTTGTTGTGTAGCTTGCTGCGCCAACCCATCGTGCCGGCTCCCTGTCTTGCTTGTCTTCTCCAGGAGGCACCGGGAACCAAACCAATGACCTCTCATGTGGTAAGCAGGAGCTCAGTCGCTTGAGCCTCATCCGCTTCCCTGTTTTTGACTTTTAAAATGATGTTTTTAAAACCACCAGCTTTTAGTTTTGATTTAAGTCCAGTGTATACATTTTTTTTCTCTTGTGGATTGTACTTTTGGCTTCATAGCTAAGAAATCTTTGCCTAATCCAAAGGTACAAAGATTTTCTCCTATGTTTTCTTCTAAAAGTTTTATAGTTTTAGCTTTTACAGTTAGGGCTATGATCCATTTTGAGTTAATTTTTTGTATGTGTGAGGGCAGGGTCTAAATTCATCTTTTTTTGCATGGGCAGTTGGATATCCAATTGTCTCAGAATCTTTCGTTGAAAATACTGTCCTTTTTACATTGCATTATTTTGACACCTTTTTTGAAAAAAGTTGACCAAATCAAATATAAGTTGACTTGTTTGTTTTCTATCAGTTGTATTCCATTGATCTGTTTGTCTATACTTACTCCAGTACCAAACTGTCTTGATTACTGTTGCTTTGTAGTAAACTTTGCAATTGGGAAGTCTTCCCACTTTATTTTTAAAAATTGTTTTGGCTCTTCTGGCCCTTTGCATTTCCATGTTAATTTTAAAATCAGTTTATCCATTTCTGCAAAAATTCCAGTTTGGATTTTGATAGGGATTGTGTAAATCTATTGATGAATTGGGAGGGAAATGCCATGTTACTGAGTTTTCTAATCTATGACCATGGAATGTTTCTCCATTTATTTGGGCTTTTAGTTTTTCTCAGCAATGTTTTGTGGTTTTCAGTGTACATCATACACTTCTTTTGTTAAATTTATTCCTTAGTATTTTGTTCTCTTTGATGCCATTGTAAATGGAATTGTTTCTTTAATGCCATTTTTGAATTGTTATTTTTAGATTATAGAAATAGGAATGATTTTTTGTGTATTGGCTTTGATATCTTGTGACCTTCCTGAACTCATTTATTAGTTCTAGTCCATTATTATTTGTGTGTGTATGTTTATTCCTTAGGTTTTTCTCCATACAAGACCATGTTGTTGTGAAGGCAGTTTTACTTCTCTTTTTCCAGTCTGGATTCCTTTTCTTTTTCATGACTGATTGTGCTGACTAGAATTCCAGTACAACGTTGAATAAAAGTAGTTCGGCATCTTTGTCTTGTTCATCTTTTAAGTATTCGGTCTTACACTATTAAGTTGGCTATAGGGTTTTTTTTTGGTTTGTTTTTTGTTTTTATTTTAATTTTTTAATTTTTAAAGAAGCTTTAGATTAAATAAATGTTACATAAAAAATATAAGGGATTCCCATATGCCCCCTCCCTCCCCCTCCCACACTTTCCCACATCAACAACATCCCTCATTAGTGTGGTATATTTGTTACAATTGACGAACACATATTGAAGCATTGCTACTAACTGGATTACAGTTTACATTATAGTTTACAGCCTGTCCTGCACAATTTTGCAAGTTAAGACAAAATACACAATGGCCTGTATCCATCACTGCAGTGTCATGCAGGACAACTCCAATGTCCTGAAAATGCCTCCATATTACACCTATTCTTCCCTTCCCCATCCCTCAGAACCTCTGATGGCCACTGCCTTTATGTCAGTGATAAGAGTTCTTCCATTGCTAGAACAAGTCTGTAGTAGAATAATAAGTCTACTTTAGTCCATTGCTCATTCCCCAGTCTTGAGGATTTGGGGATGGTGATGCCCACCCTGCTTCTAATTGAGAAGAGGCTTAGATCCTGTGGGGCAAATGGATGGAGCTATCTTGCTTGCAGTTGCAGACACTTTGTTCCTTGGGATGAGCATTGTCCATCATCATCTCCTCATCTCCTTGTTAGTTGTCCTGGGTGAGTCAATGAGCTGGAGAGTAGGTGTTAACAACTGCTGAGATTCAGGACTCCACTGGCACATGGATGGATCAAAGATTTAAGTCTCTGGGACATACTTATCAAGTCTTGGGAATTCTGCACCCTGTTAGTGGGCCTTTGGAATTTATGCCCTCCAATATAATAGAGGTAGACTCATTTATAGGTTCTCTACACCTGGCTTTTCTGCCCCTTTTACTTGAACCTATAATTAGCACTATACTTGATGAATATAGGTTTTTCATAGATGTCTTTTATTAGGTTGGGGATATTTCCTTTTATTCCTGGTTTGTTGAGAGTTTTTACCATGAATATGTGTTGGATTTTGTCAAATGCTTTTTCTGCATCTGTTGAGGTGATTGTTTGGTTTTGTCTTTTATTCTATTAATATGGTATGTTAATTGATTTTCTGATTTTAAAGCAGGGTGAATCCTACTTCATAGTATGTAATCCTTTTTTATATGTTGCTGAATTTGGTTTGGTAATATTTGGAGGGGGGTGTTTATATTCACAAGAGATATTGGTCTGTATTGTTATAATTTTTGTGATGTCTCTTTCTAGCTTTTGTATTGGTATGATACAAAAAAGGTAGGAGGTGTTCTCACCTCCTCTGGATAAGTTTGTGAAATACTGGTATTATTTCTTTAAATGTTTGTAGATTTTATCAGTGAAGCCACATGAGCCTGGGATTTTGTTTGTGGGAAGATTTGTAATTACTGTTCAATTTCTTGTTATAGGTCTGTTTAAATGTTCTGTTTCTTCTTGAGCCAGTTTTGGTCATTTGTGCCTTAATAGGAATTTGTCCATTTCATCTAAATTCTCTTATTTATTTACATAAAAGTTCATACTGTTTCCTTATAATCTATTTTATTTCGGTAGGGTTGATAGTGATGAGTCCCCTCTTTTGTTTCTGATTTTGGTGATTTGCATCTTCTTTCATTTCCTTGGTCAGTCTGTTTATAAAGGTCTGTCAATTTTGATCTTTTCAAAGAAAGAATTTTTGGCTTCATTGATTTTTTTCTTTTTGTTTTCTGTTTCACTGATTTCTTCTTTAATCTTTCTTACCTCCGTCCTTCTTCCTTTGGACTTGATTTGCTCTTCTTTTTTCGTCCTTAGTTTTTTAAGATGTTAGTTGAAGTTCTCAGTTTGAGATCATTCTTTTTTAATATAGGCATTTAAAGATTTAACCTAATCTCCAAGCATTTACTTTAGTTACATCCAGTGAATTTTGCTATGCTGTGTTTTCATTTTCTTTTAAAGCATTTTCTAATTTCCTTTGACATGTTTTCTTTGACCCATGCATTATTTAGATATAAATGTAGTGTTCAATTTCCAAATATTTGTGGATCTCCCAAGTTTCCCTGTGATTGATTCCTAGTTTTAATTCTATTGTGGCTAGAGAACAAAGTTTAGTCTTTTAGAAATCGTTAAGACTTTTTTTCTTTTTTAATGCCTAGCATAGGTTCTCTTCTTTGTGCTTGAAAATAATATGTATTCTCTTGTTTTGGGGTGGAATGTTCTATAGATGTTATGTCAGGTTTGTTGATAGTGGTGTCTTCTATGCCTTTGCTGATTTTCTGTATTCTACCCATTATTTAGAGAGTGGTGTCTTGAAATCTTAAGCCATTCTTGTTGAATTGTCTGTCTTTAAATATTGTTATGCTCCATCTATTTTGTGGCTCTGTTGTTAGGTGCATGTTATGTTTATCATTGTTATAGCTTCCTGATGATCCTTTTATTATAAAAATGTCCCTCTTTTTCTCTAGTAACATTTTTTTGTCTTACTATTTCTCTCTCATCTGATACTATAGCCACTCCAACTCTATTATGGTTACAGTTGAATGCTGTGTCTTTTTCCATTCTTTTAGTTCTAACCTGTTTGTGTCTTTGAGTTTAGCATTTATGTCTTGTACACAGCATGTAGTTGAAATAAAAAATAATTCTTTCTGACACTCTGCCTTTTGATTGGTGTGTTTATTCTTTAATTGATATGGTTCATTTACATCTGTCATTTTGCTGTTTTCTATATGTCTTTGTTCCTTTGGTTTTCCTTTTATTGCTTTTGTGTTAAATATTTTTTGGTATAACATTTTAATTCCATTG